>JAQFVV010007127.1:0-157709 GCA_028023455.1 Epiperipatus broadwayi
CCCGTTATAATATATATATATATATAATAGAATTTAAATTCCTATGTCATATACACAGCATATAGAATAAAGAAACAGTTATAAAATATATAACGGAAAAGCTTTCACATAAAACTATAATTAAGAATTTGATTTGGTAAGGACTGCAATTGAAAGCCTGTTAAAATGTATTTACATCAATATCAAAACTGTAAACTTGTTCCCTTATCAACATATATACAAAAGATTTTCTACTACATATTTTATGATAGACTTCTAATGTTATATATATATATATATATATATATATATATATATATATATATATATATATATATATATATATATATATATATATATTATACAAACACATATATCTATGTATCATGCAGAGAATACTTAGCCAAATGCTCTTTGGATATTGTGTGCCAAACTCATGGTGAACAAACTAAACCAACCAGTTAAGATTCCAGTGCATGCTCAGTAAAACATTAGTATTTCTTAGATTGATAATGTTATTAGACTTAGCAATAAACCAGGTCTCTTCCATCCTTTTTCCCCTATCATTAACCTCATTACAGACTGCATTAATTATCTAAGGATAAAATTCATGTCCAGCATTTTTCTCATGATTAAAGAAAACTATTAATTTGAGAAATATAAAAGATAGTGTACATTCAAACATATATATATATATTTAAATACAAGTATATTGTATCAGTTGTATAAGATGGAGTGGATAGCTGTATGGAGCTTGAAAATCTGAATTCAAATCCTTTCTAAAGTATATATATGCTCACACATATAGTATAAACCATTAAAAACCATCAACACTCAGTCAATCCCAATATCAATAACAATCAACAATTTCTTCAAACTGTTGTCAAGGTAACTTCCTTTTAACAATAAAGGTGGAATAAAAGCAAATGCATAATTTAATAAAAATATCTACCCAAACACAAGTTATATTGAACCATATGCAGATTATTAAATATGATGCTTGTATTTTGTTACTTTTGTTCTATCATTTACCCATTACATGTGGTTAAATTGAAGAAAACTGTTTGAATACTTAAATTACATTTGAATACAAAGTTCTATTTTGATTACAAGTATCCCATTCAATTAACCATATTAAAAATATATTTTATTCACTGGAGATTCTATCCATACATGAATCTTTAACTTGAGTTTGCTATTCTTCAACTGTACAAAAATCATGTAAGGCTATGGATTGATTTACTTAATAAACATCACATGATCACTATTTCTTATGCCTTCTCTTAACTGTTACTCTCAGATCCAAGGTTTCTCACTGACAAAGGCCGCAAGCCAGAAACTAGTCTGGAGATATTGGATGAGTAGGCACTAGATGGGGATTTTATGCACAAATTTTCTGGCATCCATTGATTACTCTGGCTTGCTTTGAGTGGTGCTACTGTATGGAGAGTTTTGTCTGTTTTAATTGATTTACTTAACAGAAGATGATGTATAGAAGAAATGATAATAAAAATTTTATATAGCCCTTGCATAATTTGGTGTAGTGGGATAGGGGTGGACTCTGGAGCTTAAGGTTCATAAATCATAATCTAGCCATGCAACTTCCTGTCATAATCCAACTCTGTCACTTCCTGTCATAATCTAGCTCTGCCACTTCTAGTCATAATCCCACTCTGCCACTTCCTATCATAATCCAGCTTTTTCACTTCCTATCATAATCCAACTCTGTCACTTGTTATCATAACCCAGCACTGTCACTTCCAATTCTGTCACTTCCTGTCATAATCCAACTGTCACTTCCTGTTGGAATTCAGCTCTGTCACTTCCTATCATAATCTAGCACTGACAGTTCCTATCATAATCCAACTTTTTCCCTTCCTGTCACAATCCAGCTCTGTCATTTGCTGTCATAATCTACCTGTCACTTCCTGTGCTTGAGTTTCTTATGAAATCCCAAGCTATAAACCATTTCATTATTTATTTTATCCAAAAATAAAAGAATAAACAATAAATTTAAATTTTTTTATTAACGAATAAATATGTATAATCTTTATTCAAATTAGATGTTAAATTATTGTTTTATTATTTTCAACATTTGGAATGATATAAGGTCAATACAGTACTGCTCTGTGTAGTTCAGCACAATTGAAGAATGAGAGCCAAAGCATCATTACCAATTCCCAACTAATAACTGAAACACAGGCTTATTATATACCTGTGTCTATATATGTAATATATAGGGTATATGAGCACAGACATTCACACAACCCACCCCACTCTCCACTCTATCTAATAACACTGATACACTTAAGCACATATATGTTGAAAAGATAAATAATCACCAATATACATATTTCATGCTAAACCAGCAATCAACAGTTGGTCCAGATTATCATCTCCACGCATATATACACAACTAAGTAAAGTAAAAACAATAATCACTTTAACTCAGCTAAGTTGAGCTGTTGTGCTCAATCTGCTACTTGGTGTTTGAACACCACATGACCTCCGGAGAAACTCATTATACAAATATTTTTTATTTAATAAAACATTCTTTATTTTATTTTTGAAAGTGTGGGTATTTGTCCATGATGTTAAGTAACATTTTGCGCATTCATACGATGTTTCAATTGGTCTAATCAAAGTGTTTTGTCCACCAATTACCTGTAGATAGAGAACTCTATTTTCACAGAAAATAATAAGAATTATATACTTCAGATTACAAAAATAACGGCAATAATAATAAAAAAAAGATAACATAGAATTCAATGGTGCATAATTATTTTTCCTGTAAGATCACTATATTATGTCTTTACGAGTTGATACAGTTTTCAATATATAAATTAAAAATATTACGTTTGAACAATATTCTTTTTTAATTTAAATTTTGACACGTATACTTTAGTTTTATTTTGTATTTTAGAGAGACAGAGAGAGAAAGAGAGGATTCTGTCAATTAAAAAATTATTTATAAAAACAAGAAAAAAATTACCCCACTCTCCCAAATTAAATAAATTGGTATAATTCAACACATAGAACAAAGAATAATAATAATTCAAAATAAACAATAACATTTAAATACAAGTATAGTATATATACTTAAGCTAGATGTAATTAGAGGGATTTGAACCCAGTCTCTCATGCTCCCTTCAGTTATCCATTCTATCCTATACAACTAATACACATGACCACATACATGTGAAAAAGATAAATGATCTCTAATATACGTATTCCATGCTGAACCAACACTCATCAATTGGTTTAGATAATCATCTACCATACACATATATAATCAGTGCTGAGTTTATATTAAGATAGAAAATCTTCAATCTTTAATGCACATGCTTCAATCTTCTCTACTCTTCAATTCTTCAGTCATCCACATCATTGAAAATCTGATGATGGCATGTTCAAAGCCCTTGTCTGGACAATTTTATTGTCATACCCATGTTCACCATACATCATTTTTATCACTCATAGGCTGAATGTGTAATATTTAAATGCTTCTCTAATTTAAAAAAAAAGTATAATATAATGGCTTATTTATTTGGGAATTCATAAAAAGTTTGAGAACAGGAAGCAATGAAGTTGTGGACCTTATTCTTCAGAGACTGCCATCTATTAGTAAACTAAATCATACTAAATAAAAAATCTGTTGCTAGGGAATTCATAAAAAGTCCAAACACTAGAAGTGATACTATGCCATATTTCTACTCAAGAGTCTGTCTCTGTAGTTGCAGCAAACCATACAGGTTTTAAAAGCAGCATATGACAAGCACCTTTGGAAAACTATAATATTTATGGATCATCATCATCATTGTCAACCATTATCAATCCATTGCAGGATGAAGGTCTCTACAAGTTCACTCCATCTCCAATTTCTAGCCTCTCCTCTCCATATCATCCCTGCACACTTTCTTATTTTATCCATCTATCTCACATGTTGTTTCTTTCTGGGTCTTTTATAATCTAGTTTAAGATTTCAATTGTCCATCTATTATTGTCTCTTCTAGCATTATGTCCAGCCCAACTCAACTTCAGTCTTTTAATTATTTAAATAATGTCAGTAGCAACTGTTTGTTCTCTTACCCATATATTGTTTTTCGATCTCCTTTTGTTACTCCTAACATGCATCTTTCCATACTTCTTTGAGTGGTCTGAAGTTTCTATATTGATCTTCTATTAAGTGTCCAAGTCTCAGATCCTTAAGTAAGAATGGGTAAAACCACATTTATTAAAAACTTTCCTTTTTAAACACATAGGCATATTTCTTTTTAACATTAAATTATTTCTACCAAAAGCACTTTGACCAAGTTTAATTCTATGATTAATTTTATCCATTATGTTACCATCAGTAGTAATAATCTGACCAAGATATCTGTAGTTATTAACTTCTTCTAATTCATCATAATCAATCTTTATTTTCATTTTATGAGAATACCTATTAAACATTACCTTAGTCTTTTTAATATTTACCTTTATTCCTACTTTCTTACTTTCATTTGATAGCTCTTGCAACATTTCCTGAAAGAATTATCAGCGAAGTAAGAAAGTAGGACTAAAGGTAATTAAAATGACTAAAGTAATGTTCAATGGTATTTCTCAAAAGATGAAAATAAAGATTATGATAAAAGAAGTTAAATGATAACATTATTTAAAAAAATTCAAGCTTTGTTTTCAATAAGACTAAAATAAATAAGATACCTATGCTGAAATATTAAAAAATGCCTTATCTAAGTTCAAATCAAAAATTTGAATACTGCTAGCTTACTAATTCAAAAGTTTCATTACATTTATTCAATAACTTTTATAAAATAGTATCTAATAAAAGTAGATTTTAGCCTCCTTGTATTTAACTATTTTCAGATAATTTCAGCTATTGATTGTTGAGAAGAGAAATCCTAACTATATTAAAATATAATAATTATATCACATGATTACAGCTTGCACAATGCTATTAGTAGTAACTTATTTTTTTCTCATCATGATTAGGCTACCTAATGGTTGTTAGAGAAAAGGTGCATTAGATCAAAAAGATGCAGGTGTGCTGCTTTCAAGTCCAAAGACTTCTCACTGACAAAAGTCATAAAGTAGAAACTAATCTGATGATACAGCACTGGATAGGAATTTATTAAGCAATACTATCTGGAAACTATTAATTATGAAAGCTTACACTAGGTGGCACAACCAGGACGAGGGGGAAAATGAGTAATAATTAATTAACCAATCAAATTTTCAGATTTAACAGCAGTTATAAAATAACCAATTCAAAAGTCATCAGCCAAAACCAGATTTCAATGCCGCACATCTTAATCTCAAAACCAATAAATATAAATCAATAAGAATCATTCAGACAATAGACTAAACCAATCCGTGAACACTGAGAATCAAACTATGATTTGTAAAACTAATAGTATGGTGAGAATAGTTTATAAACCAAGATTTTTTAATGTTACATTTTCAACCAGTCTCTATTATATGACAACATTGAATTGATTTGGTTTGCAAGAATCTTGATATACAGTGCAATCTACTCTTGCCATTAGTATTAAACCTTTTAGTTTGCACTTGTAATAATATGGTTAATATATTATTTGCAGTTATCTTGGTTGGTTTGTTTTTATTAGCTTTGTTAAGGATTACAACATTGAAAGTAAGTTTATCCTATTCAATCAGAGAATTATTATATTACAAATTATATTTGTCATTATTATTTTAATTTATTTAGAATTTATGAGTTGAATGATAATTATTAATAGATAGTACTTCAGTTTTTCATTTCTGACTTGAAAATCAAATCTGAAATGCTCCAAGAATATTTTTGAGTAGCGTAGACATTTTTAGTGACTGATTTCGAACACCGAATACCACCCCTCTACCACAGAAATAAATTATGCAGGGAAGAGTAGCATCGATAAATGAGCACTAGCCTTTACTAATACTTATGAGTGTATCTTACATGATTGCCTTAGACAATATGACTCTTCTGAGATCCAGTTTAGTTATATTATTTGAATTCATCACCATCATCAACCATTATCAATCCACTGCAGGATGAAGGTCACTCCAAGTTCAATCCATCTTCTCCGATCTTTAGCTTCTCTTCTCCACATCACCCCTGCACACTTTCTTATTTCATCAATCTATCTCACACGTGGTCTCTTTCTGGGTCTTTTACCCGAAAAGTTATTAAAATAAAAAATTCCTTATAGTTAATTTTATTTTAAGAATTTAATTAAAATCACTTTTTCCGTTAAAATTTAATTAAGTTAAATTTCTGCATAAAATACACATTTTTACACAAAAAAAAAATAGTCTTGGAATTAGTGTTCAATTATTCTTTGCTGAAATATTTTAAAATTTATAAAAAATTTAACAAAAAGTAGACAGAGAAGAGAAACTAAATACTGAAATAAAATGTCTTCTGACATTTCATGATATACAATTTTTATAAAAACATGTCAGAAAAAAAAAAGGAAAGGAAGTAACTAATAGATTTCAGTCCGATATTTTTTTTTTACTATGTACTAAATTTTATTCACAGAATCCGCTTTTCTCCAATATATATATAATTTAAAATTAACGAATTAGCAATCAAATAATTAAAATAAATATCTTCTAAATCGTTTTGTTTGCAAATTAACTGTCATCCATCAATTTTAAAATACATATCAAAAGGATTTAAAAAGTTCTATGCGATATAAATTTATATATAGATAAGTAGAATAGATTTTAATATTCACTTTAAAAATATGTTGACGTTTCTTAGGAAAAAAGTAAAGAAAAAGACATTTTTCACAAAGTTATCTCCTCTGTCTAAAAATAAATAAATAATCATTTAACAATCATAATAGAATGATTATATAGGTCAATGATAGATTGGCTACCTGGAAAAAATACTAAGTTTGGTGGAAAATTCTGAAACTTAAAGAAGGAAAAAATAAATTACACTTATCTATGAAATCCAAGTTATGGCTCTGAAAGTAGGTGCATTATTTACTCCTCAGGGTACTTATAAATATAGCTAGCCTTTCTGATTTACTAGTAATTCTTAGCAGTCACCAACATTGGATGACAACAGCATGTGAACACATAAATGGAATAACCCCAATATAAATAATCATACTCTAATCGCTGACTCTGCTCTGTGAGTACCTAGTTTTTGCCTTCCAAGGAAACTAAAAAAATCACAAAAAAGACCAGAGTAGACGTTGCTATATGTTGCACAAGTGGGAATTTATAGACCACCGAACTGTGAGTGTGGGAGATCACAAAACTATGGTACATATTTGTAAAGTGTCCAATTTACCAGGTCCCTGCTGGTTTCTTTGCTATACAAAATGTGAAGGGAATAGTATTTTCAAGCATTTAAAATGATTTTTTTTTATTAAAAAATATTTTAATAATTATTTTATTTTTACAATTGTTAACAATTGATGAAAATTTATTTAATTTCCTTTATATCATTGTTTATAGTATATGCGATGCACTGTGGCTTCCCCTTTTTCGGAATCAGAAATCTCTCAGCCACTATGCCCAGAGAAACTTGTTAGCCACCTTACCTTCCCTTTTTCACTCTTAAGTTTTTTCCATATTATTTTCTATCCTGCTCCATCCTATTTCCACAACATAATCTTTACCAACTCCATGGCCCTTATATCCAAATCCCCCTTATCTTTTGCCACACCTAGCATAAAAACCAAGAACTTACTTTCTGCATAATCACATTGTTTATATTTATTCGTCCACAACATCATTATTTGTACCTAACAGATGCCTAATATTTTCTATGCCTTCCTAACACAACTTGCAGGTAAATCACCCACATATTTCTATTTATGTGTATATTCCCTTGTTGTTAAAGATCCTGGTTGAGCCTTGAACAGTAAATTACTTTCATTGTTATTATCATAAAATAACTGCACCCAATATTCCATTTACATCTATACATATTTAAACTCCCTATACTTGTTCTCCATCTCTCCAACTCCCTATTCTTTATTAATGTATCTATTCTTCTATTCCATTTGTCATGACTATAACACTCAACAATTCTCCTAACACATCCCACCTTTTGTATAAATATATCTAAATCTTCTGCATACCAGATTACCTTTCTCACACATCTTGTTGCTTGCCCTTTATTCAACCCAATTAAATACTATTTTGGTTATTCTCTTATCCATAAATTGTAATCTACCAAACATTTTCATTTTGCTTTTTGCATCTCTCATATAAAAACTTGACCATTACATTTCTTCTTGAATTGCCTCCTTTGCTATTCATACATCTGCATCTAAAGCATGTCTTCCTACTTCTCTTTTTCTAAGTAATGTAACACTTCTTTACTAGCACATAAAGCATCATTACCATATGTTAACCCTGCTACTGCCACTCCCTTCCATACAATTCTAGCTACATCATATTTATTATATGAAAACACCGTTAGTTTCTTTATCAGTGCTTTTCTTTTCTTTGCTTCATTTATCAATTTTTTCTTTCATTCTTCCAAGCAATTTCTTGATTACTTAAGACAATTACCAAATAGTTATATCTATTCACCACACATAACTTTATATTCCCCAATAAAAATTATTTGTCTTCTCCTTCCCCAGTATTAATTATCATTTCTTCTGATTTTTCTTCATTAAATTAATTCCCATCATTTCACCCACCCTTGTGCATGTCCTCAGCATAACTTCCATATCTTCCCCTTTTTCTAGGCACAAAAATACATCATCCACAAATAAAAGACCCAATAATGTATATATTCTCTTGCCACATATTAATGCTATCTCTATCCCTCTTTCTAGTCTCTCTATTGCTCTCTCAAATACAACAAATACAAAATAGGTGCCATAGGGCATCCTTGCCACAGTCCTACACCATTTTAAACTTAAACTGATTCTATATTTCCTAACTGATATGTACAGCAATTATTTTTCATAAATTTTCTTAATAATATCCACTAAAGCTCCATCCATTCCCAAATTTAATAAACTTATCCATAATCTATTTATATTTACTTTATCATATGCTTTTTCTATATCTATAAAAACTATATATAACTGTCTGTATTTCTACTCATATCTGTAAGTTGTGTAACTACAGATAAACTATCTCCTATACACATATCCAATTGAAAACATCCTTGCATTTTTCTTAGTATATTATTTTCTTCCATCTATTTTGCGATTTTTCCAGCCACCATACGTAAACTATTATATAACACTAATGTTATCGCTATCAGTCTATAATTGCTTAATTTTCTATGATCCTTACCCTTTCCTCTCAACAATAGCCATACTATTGTATAACTCCAACTATCTGGAAAATCTCTCTTCTGTGTTATCTTATTAAAACATGATAATAGATTTAACTTTGTCCTATTTCGTAAATTCATCACCATCTCTATTCCCATCCATCTAAACCTCTTGCCTTTCCACATTTCCAATTTTTACCCTGCCTCATTCAGATCATTTTCTGTAAACCTAACATTTCCATTACTATATGTTTTTATGTTTGTTATTACTCTGTCCTTCATATGTAACATTTTTTCTATATTCATTACATACATATTTAGTATTTTCTCTAATTCCTCTCTAGAGCTATTTTCTATTCCCTCACCATCTAGTAATACTATTTCTCTCTCCCCTACATTCCTTCTTTTAATATATTTTCAAAATTTTTTATTTCCATCTCTTCCACTTTTATTAATATCCAACAATTTACTATTCAATTTTATTCTCTCCATATAATTATGTACTTTAGTCAATTTCTTTTTTAAAATACTTTTCCCATTAACATCTTTTTCACTTTCTTTGTTATTCTCTGCTTTCTTTTCCCCTCTCTTTTACACTTTTACTAACTCTCACTTTCCTATTACTTTTATTCTTCTGAATATTCTCGCCTAACACCCTATTTGCCACTTTTTCTACTTCACCACACCAGTTCTTATATTCATCCCCAACCAGCACTTCCATGATTTCTTCAACTTTTATTTTATATTTTTATTCTTATCATTTATTCTCCATCCACATCTTTCACTATCCTTTCTATTTTTATTACTATTTTCCATCACATTACTAACTATTTCTATTACAAAGAAATTATGATCATTATTACATACTCTCTCTTCATTATCAAACACTTTAATTTTCTGTACTTTATTCATTTCCTGTTTCTCTATTGATACATAATCAAGTGTGTGAAATATATTATTCCTAGACCATATATACTGTCCTTCATAAATATTTGACAAATTTCCAATGCTCAAATTCACTCTCTGACAAAAATTCTTCAAAAGCTGTCCATTCTGGTTAACTACATCATCGGAATTTCTTCAATATGCCCATTCATATCCCCTATAACTATTATTCTCTTCCCCCCTTTTTTGAAACTCTGTATATTCTTAACTAGGAATTCATATATGCTACTGCTCTATTCCATTAAAAATTGACTATCTCCAGTGGCCCCATATACACTATAGCCACCAGCCATTCTTGTCTTGTTAACCTTATCTCAAACACCAAATGTTATTGACATTTAACAGTATTTAAATATTTTTTTTGTCATTGGTACATCCCTTTTTTCTTTACTACATTTATATGCAAACCCGCCACCTACAGGAGATCTGTAACTTTTTTTATTCGCACAGTTAGATAGATATAAAAGTTTTTAAAAATTTGAAAATTATTAATAAAAAACCAAATGCATTAGAACAGGAAGTTAAAGTAATTTTTTGCAGGTGTGGCTGAAATAAGATTTTGAAAAATAATTAATTTAGTCTTTAATATCATTAATATGTTATTTTTATTTATTTATAGGAAAATCTATATTATTAGTAAAATAAAACAAGTAGTATATAAAGTTGTATTTAAAAAGCAAAAAAAAAAAGTCACTGAAAATATCTTTATTTTGCAACGAGCCTTTTAAATACTTCTTCACCGTACATATAATAAACAAAAGATTATCGAAGGTAAGAGTTAAAACATCTTGAAGATATATCTTAAATGTGTTTATTATAAAATAATAGTGGTAGAAAGAAATATTAATATACTTAATCTGAGGGTGTAAGACAAGTGAAAGTAATTAACTTTGACCACAGAAAATAACTACATTATGAAAACTATTCACAATATTATGAATATCTAAATAAAAAAAATGAAATGGTTTATTGCTTAGAAATTTATAAAAAAAAATAAATAAATTAAGCACCATATGAATGGCAACCAAGAACACTGATTTTCAGAATTTGCCACTCAACCTCTGTACTAAATCATACTGAAAACAATAAAAAAAATTTGAAAATCATATTGTGAATAATGTTACTTAGTAAGTTAGCTTATATGCATTTTTTCAACACAACTCCTAATTTTAAATGATATAAAGAAAAAAACCTATTAGAGAACATAACTAGCAAAGTATAAAGTTTCCCGTAATTATTTATTTTTGAGATAAATATATAGTACAGTTTTTGGAAACTTTAAACCATTAATTTTCAAATGCTATATTTAATTTTATTAAAGATGAATGAAATTAAACTGAAAGAGTGCAAACTTCTCAAGTGCTTATGACTATCACCAACCAATCAGATCAAGCACTTTTTCTTGTTAAATTCTCTGTCTCAGTGCTTGATCTGATTGGCTGGTGATAGTCATAAGCGCTTGAGAAGTTTGCACTCTCTCAGTTTAATTTCAATACCGTCTGCGCTTTATAAAATAAATATTAAAGATGAATGATTATATTTCAGTCCACATGTTCATGAAGCACCATGATTTTAAGAAAATTGACATTAATTAATATCTTTAGAAGATGATCCTCTATTTTGATTGAAAGTACTAAAAATAACTACTTACTTTAAAAAGTGATCTATACCTATTTCTTCCTTTAATGTTAAGTTGATAAATAGGATCTGATATAAATTTGAAACAGGTAATAAGTATTTTTTAGTCAGAAGATTTTAAAAAGTATTTTAACAGGATCAAAGGACAGTCAAATAAAATAAAAATAATACTTTCATAATAGATAATCATTTTTTGGTCCTTGCCATAACATTGTTAAAAAACATAGAAATCAAGATGGAACAGTTAGTTTGTGTAACACAAACAATTAAATAAGTCAGTAGAAAATAGCAGCAAATGATTTGACATTGATAGGCTCCAAATATCTTGGAGCAAACTAGATATAAACCACTATAACAAATAAGAAACCATGAAATATAAAAAAGCAAGCAGTAAATGAATGATTCGAAACATAGTTCTTGGCCAGTTCATACATTTTCTTAAAAGAATGAAAGAATAGTTAAGATGACCTTAAAAAATCTGTTTCTTTGTAACTTTCTTATGCCCATAAAATGAAACTTTTTAAATTTTATTCTCAAATAAATTAACAATGGAGATATTATTCAGGTATATCATATGTGCTTTGGCTATGTTTAGCAAGATGTCTAAAATGCTAGAAAAGTTTGTTTGAAAGCAAGAGGAGATTACTATCACTGCTGCTTGTTATAAAAAAGATCTTTTTGATTGAATTATTGAATTAGTTCTGGTTTGAAAATAAACTTTTTTGAATGTTTTCTGTGCACTGAAAATGATCTGAAATTAAAAATATATCATTTTGTGACAGAGACATTAACATTAAATGATGAATGCAAGAGATAGACTTACTCAGCACCTGTCTCTAACTATTTACTGAGGGATTCAGTGTAACTTGTAAACAGGAACATTACTAAAAGAAAAGCCTCGTTTCTTCTGAAAACAATGAGAAGTAATCTTGTACAGATAGATTACTAGTAATCCAAAATTTCTTGTTCCACAGTTTATTGGAATTTCAAAATTTTCAGATTTTAATAAACATTTTTCCTCCTCATATGGAATCCAAACTCTGATAAAAATTTAAATAAATGTCAATGTTACTACTTAAAGTTTATATATACTGAAATATTTTTATAAATTATATAAATTTATTTTAAACATCACATGATCACCATCTCTTATACTAGCACATAATTGTTTATAAACAAGGCAAAATTCTCCATACAGTAGTGCCACCCTGTGCCAACCAGAGTAATCAATGGATGCCAGCAGGCTTGTGCATAAAATCCCTATCTAATGCATACTCATCCAATATTCCCATACTAGTTTCTGGCTTGTGGCCTTCGTCAGTGAGGAGTTCTGGTTGCTGGAGGGTTGCATTGGATCCTAAGATCTAGGTGCAGTGCTCTCAGATCCAAAGCTCTTCACTGACAAAGGCCACAAGTCAGAAACTAGTCTGGGGATATTGGATGAGTAGGCATTAGATAGGGATTTTATGCACAAGCCTTCTGGCATCCATTGATTACTCTTGTTGGCACTACTGTATGGAGAGTTTTGCCTTGTTTAAATTTATTTTATTAATAACAATATCACACCAAATTATAGTTTATATTAATGACAAATTTTTATACAACAACAATTAAAACAATAAAACAAAACAATATTTAAAATTTTGCTTAGATAATACGAGTTTTGAATTATTGGTAATTATTGGCAGTCTATCTGTATAATTTTTAAGCATGCATTTCTTTTATCTTATAATTTTTAAGTTATTACAAGATAAAGATAGCAGTTTGGCCCTAGTCTTGAGGGAGTTTTATTAGTTACTACATCAAATAAACTTGAAAATATATTTATGCAATACCCTAAGCTAAAATCCTGAGTTATTTTGTAAATAGAGAAGCCCTGTGTACTAAGAGAATAACATAAAATTGTTTATCTTAGCATCCACAAAGTGCATTTATTTTATTAATCCTGAGGAAAAACTCTTACCAAATCATAAGAACAAAATCTTCAAAGGTTATTTGTTTTATGGATTTTAACATTGGATAAATCCTAATTTGAAATTTCTTGATACAGAAGATATATCACTTAAATTAAATACATGTTATATCATATGAATTAAATATGTAACTAATATTAATACTTTTAAGTGAAGCATATACTTTATAGGTAGTCTGCAATTAGGGCAAGATTAAATAGATTGTTAATTGATTTCTGTAACTTTTATAAAAACACTTCTAATTTAATATGTATAAAATTTAACTAATGAAATTAAGAATGCAGACTAATTTGCCCAATCAGCTTTCAGTTAACATTTACATGTCGTTGCACATAATGTAAGCAATCAAAATGAACAAAAGAAAAACAATTTGAATTATAATAGCAGTGATAAAAAATAAATAAAACACTTGTGATTATGTTAAAATAAAAGAAAAAAATTCTGCACTGCAACATAGATATTTATTTAAAGTGTAGGTTTTTTTTTAGATATCTTTACTAGTAACAGAGGATCAAAATATTAAATCATGTATGCTCTTTATTACTGTTTTACAATGCTTTTATTACAACCCCTAACAGTTTTGATTGCCCCAGCAGGGTTGTAATAAAAGCATTGTATTTGTTGGGGCAATCAAAACAATCAGAGGTTGTAATAAAAGCATTATAGAACAGTAATAAAGAGCGTAGATGATTTAATATTATATGGGAAAGAAGATTTTTGGGGCCATAAAAACTGCCAGAAGTTATAATAAAAGCATTGTAAAACAGTAATAAAGAGCACAGATAATTTAATATTATATGTATTTGGCAATGCAATAAGATAGATAAAGTTATAATACTTCATAACAGATGATCATAGTGGGAGATATAGAAATTTCAATCAAAAGATAGATTTCTTAGTAGCTTTATCAAGTCCTTCAATTCAGTCACTATATCCATAGATTTAACAATCATTAATTAGGTGTTTTATGGTTTGTATACAATCATATTTACATAAATCAGTGACTTAAATTTTCTTTATGAATTAAATAACCCAATCGGACTTCACAGCTAATTTTTTCGGTTTATATAAAGATGTTTTTTTAAATAAAAATACTTTTAAATTAATTATGTTTTAATTACTTCATTATTTTTATTTGAAATAATCTTAAAAGAATAATTGGTTTTTGTTATCTTTTGCTTTTATGTTAGTAAACAAATGAAAAAGTTACTTTAGAAAAAACAATAGATTCATTTATGTTATTTTTGCTGTTATATTAATAAATAATAAAAAAGCTTTTGTTAAAACAGAATAATATATTTTTGTAATGTTTTGTTGTTATGTTAATAAACAAATAAAAAAATTATATTTGAAAAATTGCTATTCGTATTTTCTTGGAGTTGAAAACAATTACTTTATTATATATATATAATTATAACTTCAAGTAATACACATTTAAATACTATTATTTTTTCTCACAATGTATTAATTATAGTTTACTTGTATTCAAAAATGAATAAAGAGACGATATTTCTTTTGCATCTCCTTTTACAAAGACTTGTTATTTATTGTATACGTATATAAAAAATATGTTTCAACTTCATTTTTATAAATATTAGCAAAGATTTATGTTTATTAAATTATCTGAAAAAATAAAATTAAGTATGAATGGAAATTTTGATGGAAAATGTAAACAACAGAAACATATAAAATACAATAATAAATATATATTACATTAACAAATAATGTATTTCCAACTAAAAATAATATAAATAAAAATATTTTTAAAAAATGCTTTAACTCAATTTGATGAGTAATAATGATTGAATTAATTAATTTATAAATGCATTGCATATTTATTCCAAAATTGTTAGTGAATAAAAAAATATTTTTTGGTTTTAACCCTCTTATACTCAGACAGATTTCTTTGTTCTCACTAGATTTATGCTTTCAACTTTCATTTGATATTAAACCATTATTATTTATCAGAGTATAATAAATTTGACCTCATTCAATAGATATTTTTGTTTAGAAATAAATTTTAAAAAATCACATTTGATTTCTGAAATTATTTTAAAAATTATATTTTAGTGAAAACAAAACACTATCATGTCATCAAATTTCAGATGGAACCAATTCAATTTGCAAAATGAATGAAATCTTCTTTGTTTCATGATTGATTTAAAAATCTGAACAAATTTTTTTAATAACTATTAAATCTATCAATTTATGCTTTAAAAGTTTAGAATTTTTTTTATAATATTTATGATATTGCTGAATCTTATAACAATCTGGTGAGTGACCTCATTTCTACAAAGCTGTGTTTTCCTGTGACCATAGTCTCTATAGTAACAATATTCAAATGAAAATATCCTTTTATATTTGAAAATAAAACATTTCTGTAAAAAATAAATATGTAATAATATTTATTTTTAACTTTTAATAATTACACAATTACGATACTAATATAATCATAAACTTTCCAAAAAAGCAAATTTTTAGACCATCATATATTTACTCGATGACTGTAATATTTCTGTGAAATATACTTGGAAAAATTCATGATTTCCAAATAAACAATGTCTACTCATCAAACCAGGATTAAAGTTCCTTTGTAATACCAATTATTCAATTTTTCCTGCCATCTTTTGACTTTTTTTGTAATTAAAATATTAGAAAATAAATATACATGAATTTTAAAGCTGTAAAAAAAAAGTTTTGCTAAATTTTCACCAGGAAAAAAACTTGCAAATTTAATTGCTAGAAATCTTCCATGCTGTTTGAGCATGATGATAAATTGATAGGTTAATGAATTACTCATCAATCAAATAAAATCATTTTTTTTATAAAATATTTTTTTATAAATATTATTTTTTTACTTTTTAGTATTTGGATATTTTGCCACAGACTTTTTGTAACTATTAATATTCAAATTTACTGAGAATTTAAATATCACCATATTTCAAATATATTTAAATTAAATTAGCACACGTTAAAAATCACAAGATTTTTGTGTTTATGAAGGAAGAATTTTTTTAAAAAGCAAGTTTTAGTTAAACAATTAAGAGAAATTAAGATTTCATCCATCATTTCATTTTTTTCTTATTTTGATTAATTTTAAATGCTTTTCAGTAAATTAGTCATGAAGTTGGATAAAAACATATCTTTAAAAATATACTACTCTCATTGTGCATAATTGAAAACTTACTAAATCAATACTGATGCAGTTTAAAATTCATCCTGTCAATATTATTAGATTGAACAATCATGCTGGATAACTCTAAAATATTATATTGCCTTCAATATCTGACCCACTACAACATTTGAAGAATTTCATATAATTGAACTATATTAAAAATTAGTTACAAGATTTGATCCAAATAAACAAGCAAGCAAACAAACAGGATTTTAAAGTTAAATGAAAATATTTAATAATATACATGCAAACCTTTTTTTTAAAGTGTCATAGCATCGGCCGGGACGCGAACCCGCAACCCGGGCAACTGTCTGCAAGTGCAAGACAGTCGCACTGACCTCTCGACCACCAATGCTTTTCTTATAATGTATAAATATATTTTCTTTTTAACCTCTTTTTATATATGTTTATTGTTTCAAATTTCTTTTTAATTTTTCTTTTTGTTAGAAATAATGTGTTTTATTCTGCTTCTCCATAATTAATTTTAATTTTGTGTAGTTTATCAATAGAATTTTTTAAGTAAAAACTACACCAGTTTAATATTTCATAAGTTTAAGTATCTGTTGTTGTTTTTTAAAGTAAGTTTATCTTAGTTTAATTTCACAATTTGGGTAAATTGTTTACTAACTTTAATATCCTTTCAACATTTTCCCATATATATTTACTCAATAATGTCTATTTTTTTTTTAGAATAAAAAAGTTAATTCATTAAAATGTGATTGCTTAATTTATTTAAATTAGGTTTTTATGTTCTTTTATTATTATTTTTTTTATAAAGTTTTACATTTTCTATCATTTTAACAATAAATACAGAGTTTTGATTTTTTAAATGCTGTTTTGATCTAGTTTTTATTTATTTTTAGTCACTTCTATGTATGTTGAGTTTTTTGAAACATTCTATGTATTCTATTAATATTATTTATATTATTTATTTTATTATAGTTTATTAATTTATTTAAATTCACTTTCTTTTTAAAAACTGTATTTATTCTTGTTTTAATGTGTTTAGTTGAAAATTTCTCCTATCTATTTTGAATGTGACTCATACATTAAATATCCTTCCATATTTGAACATTTTTATTTTTACAATTAAACCTTTTTTTTTTTCATGTGTTAAAGCATCGGTTGGGAAGCAAACCCACAAACCCTGGACAACTGCTTGTAATGCAGCTGTGCTGACCACTTGGTCACCAATGCTTGACAATAAAACCTTTGTTCTATATAATATATTGAAAATCTTAATGTTATTTATTACAAATGTAAGCTTTCAAATGATATATGTTTTAAAAGTTAATATTTGACATTTTAAAAATATGAAAATAAATTTTTGAGCAAAATTTATATCAACAACAAGGGAGCTCAGAAAAATGTTAGTGGACCAAAATATCAGACATTTTAATTATATGTTGTTAAAACTAAGATAAATTTATTGTTAGTTATCATCAAAAAAGAAAAAAAATATTAAAAGTAAAAACATTATTTGTTATTTAAATTTTAAAAAATAATTCCTTTAACATCTGACAAAGGCAATTCTATGCTTGGCAAATAGAAACTTCCTCCATTATGTTATAATAAATGTTTTATGTGTTGTCTTTTTAAGAATAAATGTTTTGAAAGGAAATCTTTATGTGATGAGGTTATTTATGAGGTTAAATGTCTTTTATAAAAATGATGCATAAATAATTTTTAATTTGTAAACAAAGTACAGGTAATTATAATTTACCAGTATTTACCCTTGGGCTAAAATCACTCAGCCAATCAGAAATTTTCATTTTTACTGACATCTAGGCCACTTTCCTAATTGCATTATCATTCAAATAGGCTATTGTAATCATACAAATCATACAAAAAACTATTGTCATTGTCTAAAAGATCTGTACCATGCTGACATCTTTAGATTTTTTTTTCAACTAATAATTTAAACTTATAACTGTGGAAATAAGCAACTGCACATGGTAATGCAAGATTATGGATAGGCTTAAAACAACATAGAGAAAATATAGTGATTGCAGCACCACCATAATACCCAAAATATCAAAATCTAAGTGAAATTTCAGCAGTTCTTATTTACGTCATTAAGTTATATCTTTTATTGATGTTTTAAAATATTTTTTCTTTCATAAAATGTATGTTTAATAATTTTGAAATTATTAGATTTTTTTTATTTATTTCAATTGCTAATTGTCCCCACAGCTTCACTCACAATAATAAAAAATACCAAATTCTGTAAAGCAATTAAGTACCATAAAGCAAAATTCTATAGCTTAACAAACAAACTTTTAAAATTTATATATATATAAGGATAAAATAAAGAATAAATAATAAAGAATTTCTTGTAATTTACACACAAAAGAGCTCTTTTTAATTTAAATATTCCCAAATCCTTTGTTTTAGAGGTCCAGTATTTACACTGGTTGCAGACTGCAAATCTTTTAATCCTTATTGAAATATTTGAATTATACTATAACATCAATTGCTGATGATCACTTTTGTATGCAGGCAGACAATCAATCTTTCAGTTATGGATTTTGTAAATTACCCAGTTTTAAAAATAATAGCAACTTGCATAATAAATTAACCCTTAGTTCACTATGGTATCTTAATATATTTTTATTAGCCTTATTTTATAAATTTGAATGTTTGTTTGTTACTTAATAACTCCACATATATTGCCTCAATCTTTTTAATACACACAATTTGTCCCCAATGATCAAAAATATTATTTTTAGATGATGAAAAATTTCCTAGAGGTCACTGCTAGTATCAGCAACTTTGCTAGGTATTGTTTGGCTGCTTTCCAATGCTGACAAAAGCTAAGATGAACTTTTTTACTTTTTTATGTGATTAATCATCTGAGATCATCGATACAAAGATTGTTTACTTGTTGTATGAAAGTGAGAGTAAATTGTGATTACAAAAGATAGATATAATTGAATTTGGAAAGATTGGGAATTGTTAATGTTTAGAAAGTATTTTGTTCGCCATTTGGAAAACATATGGTTATAGATCAATCATCATTGAAAGAAAGTAAAGTTTTTATCCCTCCATGCAAAAGGGTTTGAAGAATAGGAGAGGAAGTATAAAGACAAATATAAAGGAGGTGACTTGGAAAATAAGAAAATATAAATTGAATTTGTATTCTGCAATGCATATATAATGGTCAGAAAAAAATTAGGTGTGCTGTGGTAGAGTGTACTGTATGTGATAAGGTTTATCAGTTGAAATGTTTAAATAAGTCTAGGAATGATGTAACAAGTTTATGGTTATGTAGACATGTGTACATGCATTAAAAGAAGTGAAAAAGTGGTTTCTAAAGTGTAGATAGTTTAAAGAGAAAGTCAGAAAAAATGGAGCAAAATGTAATTGAGGAAGATAAAACAGAGTATAGTTGTAGTGGAGTGACAGAAGTTATGGATGAAAAAACTAATAGTGAAATGAAGATGGTTAGCCAAAGAATAAGTAAGAAAAAAGAAGAGGTAAAGAATGTAGAAGCAAAATTAAAATTGTTAGAGATGAAATTTTTTTGAATAGTAATGATAAGAAAGAAGTAAATAAGGAAGGCCAGAAGGTGGTAGAGAATGTTGCAGATGAAGCAGAGAAAGTAGACTATGAGACAGTATTGATAGGAGATTCATTAATTAGAGAATGTGGAGATATAATTTCAAGGGAAAATAGAAATAGCTATGTAAGAGTATGTTTTCCTGGAGTTAGAATGAGGGATGTTACAGATAAAGTAAAAAAGCAAGGAAGTAGAGATGTGTTATGTTATGGTACACACTAATAATTTGTCAGAACCATCAAAGAGAATAATGAATGAGTACATAGAATTGATTAACAATTTGAGTAAGAATTAAAAGAAGAGTAGTAATTGTTGGATTATTATCAGCATTTGACAAGAGGTATCAGGCATGTTCTATAAATGAGAGATTGAAAAAATTGTGTGAGAGAAACAATGTCATGTTTGTGGATGTGTGGGATTTTTTTATTGGTAAGAGGGAGTTATATACTAAAGATGGATTGTGCTTAGAAAACAAGGAAGTGAAGCTTTAGGAAGTTTGATTTATAAAGAATATAGTTTTGAAAACTTATAAAGAAAGTGGGATTTTAAGTGGCAGTGTTATCAGAAAGAAGAAGAATGGACAGAATGTAAGAAATAATCAAAGGGTAGCTGATTTAGATATAAATGTAGATGTGGAGGAAGAATAGGTGTGTAAAATTAATGGTAAGCAAGTTATTTATAAATGTAATGGAGAAGAAAGAGTCAAAAGAACTTATAAAAGAGTAGTTAGGAAAGAAGAAATTATTAAAATTGGGTATTTGAATATGCAAGGTGGTAGGTGACCAGAAAAGTGGTTGGAATTAAAGAAAGCAATAAAAAATGAAGAGCTGGAGGTATTAGCAGTAGTGGAGACACATCTAAGAGAAGAAGAAGAACCTATTCTGGAAGACTTGGTATGGCAGGATATAAATAGAAAAAAAAGGGGTGGTGTATATGAGTAATGTCAAAAAATATTTAACTACTGTTAAATGTCAAGAACATTTTTGGTTTGAGATAAGATTAGGAAGACAAGAATGAATTGTGGCTATAGTATATATAGCCACTGGAAATAGACAAACTATAATGGAGTAAAATAGTAGCATATATGAATGCTTAATTAAAGGTATACAGAGATTCAAAGAAAAGAGAATAGTAGTTATAGGAGATATGAATGGGCACATTGAAGAAATTGATGATGGACAGCTTTTGAAGAGTTTTTGTCAGACAGTAAATTTGAGCATTGGAAATTTATCAAATATTTATGAGGGACAATACACATGGCCTAGAAATAATATATTCCACACAATAGACTATGTATTAGTAGAGAAAGAGGGAATGAATAAAGTACAGAAAATTAAGGTGTTTGATAATGAAGAGAGAGTATGTAATAGTGATCATAACTTCTTTATAATAGAAATGGTTAGTAATGTGATGAAAAATAGTAATAAAAGTAGAAAGGATAGTGAAAGATGTGGATGGAGAGTGAATGATAAGAATAAGTTAGAAGAGTATAAAATAAAAGTTGAAGAAACCATGGAAGAGTTGGTTGGGGATGAATATAAGGACTGGTGTGGTGAAATAGAAAAAGTGGCAAAATAGGGTTTTAGGTGAGAATATTCAGAAGAATAAAAGTAATAGGAAAGTGAGAGTTAGTAAAAGTGTAAAAGAGAGGAAAAAAGCATGCAGAAAATATGTGTGCTATTAAGAACAAAGAAAGTGAAAAAGATGTTAATGCTAAATGGGAAAAGTACTTAGAAAAAAAAAGTTGGCTAAAATAGATAATTATATAGAGAGAATGAAATTGAATAGTAAACTGTTGGAGGATATTAATAAAAGTGGAAAAGATGGGAATAAAATTTTTTGGAAATACATTAAAAGAAGAAATATAGTGGAGAGAAAAATAATATTAATAGATGATGAGGGAATAGAGTGTATCTCTAGAGAAGAATTACAGATAATCTTAAACAAGAATGTATTGGATATAGAAAAGATGTTAGATGTGAAGAACAGAGTGATAGCAAACATGAAAGCATATAGTAATGGGAATATATGATTTACAAAAAATGAACTGAATGAGGCAGGTAAGAAATTGAAAGGTGGAAAGGCAAGAAGCTTGGATGGATGGGCAGCAGAGATAGTAATGAATTTAGGGCATAGGGCAAAATTAAAACTATTACCATGTTTCAATAAGATGGCATTGAAGAGAGATTTATGAGTAGTTGAAGTATTACAAGAGTAAGGCTACTATTTAAAGGAAAGGGTATGGATCATAGAAAGTTAAACAATTATAGACTGATAGCGGTAACACCAGTGCTATGAAAAGTTTTCTCATATATGGTGACTGGAAGAGTTGCAAAAATGGATGGAAGAAAATAATATAATGGGAGAAATGCAAGAAGGTTTTCGATCAGATAGGCACATAGGAGATAGTTTATTTGTAGTTACACAACTTATGGATATGAGTAGGAATACAGGTAGACAGTTATATATGGTTTTTATAAATATAGAGAAGGTGTATGATAGAGTAAATAGAAATAGATTATGGGTAAGTTTAGTAAATTTGGGAATGGATGAAGCTTTAGTGGATATTATTAAGAAACTATATGAAAATAATTACTATACATATCAATTAGGGGGTATAGAATCAGTTAAAGTTAAAAATGGGGTGGGACTAAGGCAAGGATGCCCTATGTCACCTATTTTGTTTTTGTTGTATTTGAGAGAAATGGAGAGAGCAATAGAAAGACTAGGAAGAGGGGTAGAGATGCCATTAATAGGTGGCAAGGGAAGTATATACATTGTCAGGTCTTTTATTTGCAGATGATGTTTTTTTGTGTGCAGAAAGAAGGGAAGATATGGAAGTTATGCTGAGGACATGCACAAAGGTGGGTAAAGAGATGGGGATTAAATTTAGTGAAGAAAAATCAAAAGTAATGATGATTAATACTGGGGAAAGAGAAGACAAAGAATTTTTATTGGGGGATATAAAGTTAAGTGTGGTGAATAGATATAACTATTTGGGAATTGTCTTAAGTAATCAGAGAAATTGCTTGGATGAATGGGAGAAAAAATTGATAAATGAAGCAAAGGAAAGAAAGGGATTGATAAAGAAATTAACAGTGTTCTCATATAATAAATATGATGTAGCTAGAATTGTATGGAAGGGAGTGGCAATAGCAGGGTTAACATATGGTAATGATGCATTATGTGTTAGTAAAGGGGTATTAGATTACTTAGAAAAAGTACAAAGAGAAGTAGGAAGACATGCATTAGATGCAGATGTGAATGGCGAAGGAGGCAATTCAAGGAGAAATGGGATGGTCAAGTTTTTATATGAGAGATGTAAAAAGCAAAATGAAAATGTTTGGTAGATTGCAGTTTATGGATAATAAAAGAATAGCCAAAATAGTATTTAATTGGGTTATGAATAAAGGGCAGGCAACAAGATGGATGAGAAAGGTAATGTGATATGCAGAAGATTTGGATAAAGAATTTATGTCAGTATACGGACACAAAAGGTGGGATGATTGTGTTAAGAGAATTGTTGAGTGTTATAGTGCATTAAGGAATTGTTGAGTGTTATAGATGCATTAATAAAGAATAGGGAGTTGGAGAGATGGAGAATAAAAAGAGTTTAAATATTTATAGAAGTAAACAGAATATTGGGTGCAAGTTAATTTATGATAATAGCAAGGAAAGTAGTTTACTGTTTAAGGCTCAAATGGGATCTTTAGCAACAAGGGAATATACACGTAAATGGAGAAATATGAGTTATTTAGTCTGTAAATTGTGTAAGGAAGGCATAAAAATATTAGGCATCTGTTAATTGAATGTGAATGCTTGAAAGCAGAAAGGGTACAAATAATGAAGCTGTGGAAGAATAAATAATAAGCAATGTGATTATACAGAAAGTGGGTTATTGGTTTTTATGCTGGGCTTGGGAAAAGATAAGGGGGGTTTAGATATAAAAGCCATGGAGTTGACAAAGATTATGTTGTGGAAATGAGATGGAGCAGGATAGAGAAAAATATGTGAAAACTTGGGATGGGGAATGGAAAGGGAAGTCAAAGTGGCTAACAGGTTTCTCTGGGCATAATTTCTGAAAGATTCCTGACTCTGTATAAGGATAAGTCACGGTGCATCATATCACATCACATGGTAGGAGTAAATTTAAATAATTAAATGTCATTGAGCAAAAATCCATAGCTTATGTATTCCCCCCCCCCCCCCAAACAAAGAGATTAAGAAAAGTATACAAGATTCATTAAGATTGGTACAATGTTTGTTGAATTTTTTTATTTCTTATTAAGAAAAATATTTGTTGAATTATTAAGTAACAAACAAATAAGCAAACAAACATTCAGATTTATATATATAATAATTTTTATTTATTTTTATTTATGTTACGTAATTTGTTTATTAACTTTATAGAATATTCATTATTAATAGTATACACATATTTTATTTCAATAATTTTTTATTGAAACAGATTTTTAATACCCATAATTACCCTTTTTTTAATAATGTTTATTTTGTAAATATTTGTTATGTCTTATCCCCAATGAGTTAGCAATTTTTTTTTATATAAAAATAGAGGCAAAACTCTCCATACATGAGCACCATCAAATTCAAGCCAGAGTAGTGCACTAGATGGCACTATTATATGGAAAGTTTTGCCTCTGTTGTGTCACCATGTGTAAGCATAGGACACGATCATGTGTTGATCAGTGATTTAATTTTTTTTATACTACATTTTAATATTCTATTTTTAACTTGTTACTATGTAATAATCTATTGATCATAATATCCGACAAATTAATTTGACTTTCATTTTCGGTTTTGATTCTGAATTGAATATTAATTTATTAATATATTTCAAGAACATGAAATAATTATCTACATGTCTAGCATAAAAGATAAGTTTAAATTCATTATCCATTCAAACTATTTATGTTTAGACATTATATTTGTTTATAAAAATTATATTAAAATATTACATTTTTACAACAAATATTTAATATATTCAATAAATTATTATACTTTACTTTAATACCTTAATTTTTATATTTCAAATATATTTTATTACAGTTTTTATTACTTCGTCTGCATTAATACAGCATATACATATTAACAATATCCAGTTTAATAAATTATAAATTCTTATACTTTTCACTCTTTTCTAATAATATTAAGCTTCACTTTTTTGCGTAAAGCACAATTTAAAACTTACCATTCGAAGGTGAAGTAAAAACAAGGATTTTATTTCTATTAGACCATTTTTTCAAAATGTAGTTTAATGCTGTTTCATCATCATCATCAACCATTATCAATCCACTGCAGGATGAAGGTCTCTCCAAGTTCAATCCATCTTTTCCGATCTTTAGCTTCTCTTCTCCACATCACTCCTGCACACTTTCTTATTTCATCCATCCATCTCACATGGGGACTCTTTCTGGATCTTTTACAATCTCTTGAAATCCAGTTTAAAATTTCAATTGTCTATCTATTATCATCTCTTCTAGCAATATGTCCAGCCCAACTCCACTTCAGTCTTTTACTTTTTTCAAGGAGATCAGTAACACCTGTTTGTTCTCTTACCCATTAATGCTGTTTATAATTGGTTTAAGAGTTTTAGTTGGTTTAGTGTTTCTGTTTTTCCATTTATTTTTGCTGTGTATATATCTATTCATTATTAATTGATATATACTCTATTTATTTCCTTCAACATATAATGTATTAATAATGCCATTTCTTTCTTTTTTTAATACTTTTATATTTTTATTAATTAATAATAAATTCTTTTAATAATTTCTTCACTTTCATATTATTTTCTTTATTTAATAAAGTTAAAATTATTTTATAAATTTACTAGCATAAATAAAACACTGTATCATTTCCATCATTTCCATATACCTCATTTTCTTACAGCTATTATCTGCATTTTTTGGATCCACAACCAGAAAAGCAATAGACGTAATCCTGTTTCTTATAATTTACCTGTGTCTATCATTTTTTATCTTACTGTCTTGAAAAATAATAGATAATAATTTCATACTATTAAAAAATATTTGTAGCCAATTATTTTAAGCATCAATAAAATAAAGCAGAAATATTCTCAGGTATTAACTCCACTATTTCAGTATTAATTTAATTTTATGGCTGTCTTACTCTCTCATTCACATACAATATGCAAATTGTGATTTTTCCACTTTTTCCTAAGAGCAAAGTTGGTTAGTGGTTTCCATACATTATGTGTTACACTAGGTTGATTTATGGGTTATTCACCAGTCATGTGACCATTTTTTTTTAATTTTCTACTTTGTACCTTTTCTTCTCTATCCAATATTTTTATACTTTCCCAACTGAACCTATGTTCATTGTTACATGGTCATTACCTTAGACACATCTGTTTCTCTCTTTTAATCATCAGTTTGTGCTCTTGTAGTTCTTTTAAATATTTAAGTTTTAATTTTTTTAAAAAGATGTAAATTAAGGTTTGGCTCATAACAGCTTGTCAGTTGCACATCATAGAGGATTGGTTGAAATTTCATTTTCTTTTTTAAATTACGTAAAAACTATAAGCATGGCATCAACACAAATATGAGCATTTGAGTGTCTTTCAATTAGCTTTTGAAAGACCTATGTTACATTGATATCGGATAAAATTTGAATTTTTTACAATTATTTTTAAAAGTAGATGAATTTTTTAATTTTATTTTCTGGTCAATTTACTAGTTTATATGAGGTGATAAAAGACAAGAAATCTTTCTCAGCCTTATAATCCTAATATAATGTACTAAAAATACACAGATAATTCAGATATGGAGGCCTTCAACATGATAAATGTAATTGCAGAATATCATAAGTTGTTAATTTTACTTTTTAATATTTTAAATTTTTTTGTAGTATAATTTTGAGTATAGATATAATGATTTCCAAAAGATATATATTTATATTTGTACTAGTGGGTTTGTTCTTGCGTTGTGTTTGTATAACAAGTAATGATTTACATATATAGAGCAGTGCAATGTAAATTTTAAAAACCGATAATCTAATGTACAGAAAGGTTGCAGTTGATAAAGCAATCATAAAATTTACTAGGTATATATGTGAAAATATAAACACTTAAAACCAATAAAGAGAGATTTCAAATGATATGTGTATAGTGGTAGTCACAATGATTATGCATATACCACATGGAATTTATGCAGGCAAAGAATCAAATTGTGATTCTTGCCTATGCCTTGATATTCATGCTGTGGAGTCAATAATTTTGTCACATCTTGCATCACAAAATTTTCAAGTCTATTGTTAGCAAATGTGCTATTTGCAAATAAATTATATCTCTGTGAGACAATAAATATAACAAGATAGCATCACTGGTATGCATAAAGAATATAAACATCACTGATGTACACAAAAATATAAAATGAAGAGATGAAACTCATTTTATCAGTGATACAGACAGTAGCCTACAATTTCTAGTTTTAGATAGGCAAGAAGCTAATTGCTATGATGACAAATGCATATACACCTTCTGGAAATGATCTGTTTTGTATCTTTTATTAGAATGAATATTTTTCTTATAGATGCCTTTGAGATTTGTCAACTTTTGGGGTACAAGATAAAAATGAAGAATTCTTATGCGAATACTTTTGGAGATTCTGAAGCTATGGATTATCTCAATTAAGAAATATTATATATGGTTTAAAAGATAATTTTGTGAGGAATACAAAGAAATATCACTGAAGATGTAATTTAAACTTAGTTAATGATGAATTAGAAATTATGAACCATCAATAAAGTAATAATTATATTGGATGTTGAAAATTTTTCCTTATTTTTTAAATTGTAATCACTATTTATTTCAGCCTCATTGTTTTCCGTAGTTTTTTTAGTTTCTATCAATGTAAAGGTTTTTGCTCTAACGTTATTAAAACTGAAGTTATTGTGAAAATTGTGTCTCAGGTCAGTTTTAAAAAAAATTCAATATGGCGCCTGCAAACTCAACCTAGAGATGAAAATCTTTTACTTTTTCTAAGTTAAAAAAATACGTCCATAATCTTTTAATACTATTTCTATCTATAGCATAACATTTTAATAGTGATGTAAAGTTCTCGAACCATTTTTTTTTTTAAATAAAGGTAGATGAATATAAATTTGAATGTTATTATAAAAGTACATATGAATCTCTTTCCGACAAACGTATATGCATTTATATATACTTAAGTATATATATATATATTTACATACACATTCTATCAATATTTTTGTTTAAAATAAAACAATCTAATTTATTCACAAATATTCTCGAGGGAATAATAATTCACATGTCAATGATTATGTATGAAATATTTATGAAAATATAATAGTGTTTAAATTCCAAAGTGTCAGAATAAATAAATAAAATGAAATTACCAAATCCAGTGAAAAATGCGAAAATAAAATAATAATAATCATGGTAACAACAAGCTTGCATATATTATAAATTTAACTGCGGTTATTTATCCATTATATATATTTATACATATTATCACCATCTAATGATAAATTCAACCTAACCAATAATTTAAATCTAAATTTAAAAAGAAAATATTCATAAATAAAAAAGATGAATTTTGGGATGATTATACAAAACAGTGACACAAAAATGCATCCACGCGTATTGGATTTTTAACCACTTTCTTTCATATTTTGTGAAGGTAATTTTATTTCTTTTGCAATGAACGTTACTTTTAAAAATCATCCAACTGCTTGTCCAATTAAAACTTTACATTCAATTTTATCCCGCCGTAATTTCTCAACGAAAGCCATCAATGTTGCAATTTTTTAGACAATTTTTGAAATAATTTTACATGACTATCAGATTTATTATAAAATCGTTTCTTATTTTATATCTCTAATCCTTCAACCTTTATAAGAGAAGATTCAATATTATCACATTCCAACAATCTGAAAAACATATTTTTAAAATTTGGACAAAGATATCGAGCAAATGAAAATACTGCAGACACTGGTGAGATATTTGCAAAAATTACCAACAAAAATATCACGTGGTTTTCTAGCTAAATAATACGAGTCTATGGTTATCATAAATTATAGGTGCTTTTAAAATATATAGAAACTAATTTGGAATCCTATTTAAATAACCATGCAAGTAAATTTTAGTCAGGATTCAAAAACTTAGAATTTTTAAAATACTCCAAAAGCTTGAGTTGAGTCAAGTCACTATGAAAAGGTATTTTTAAACCAAATATATATATATTCTAACTTAATAGCACTGAGATAACTTTCAGTGACTTCTTTCCAGAATCATAGTGCAAAATTAATTAACTAACAATACTGGGACCAGACTGACAATATAGTTTATAAAATATGCAAATTATTGCGATGAGAAATGCAAATTATAAAAGTCAGATCTTACATTATTTTGACAAAGGGATGCAAGACTCCTGTTTGTTGATTGAATTTGGGTAATTTGAAATAACCCATGCCTCCTTGAATTTTCTCTTACGATCATCACTCTCTGTGCAGATGGTCTTAATAATAGAAGGGGAAAACGTCCTGTAGCAAGCTTGTGCTCCAGCAAAATTGACTTAATTGCCAGTCCTCTTTTGTCTTTTTTATAAAGATAGGAGTACTGGGTGATTCTCTTAGGTATTAGCTTGAGACTAAATTATGTAATATATTTTTTTAATACAAAGAAGTAAAAGATGGTAGAATAAAATAAATCTAAAAAAGGTGATCTAGATGCATGAATACATTAGTTCTTGCTGAAAATCCTAGTCTTAATTAATGAAGACAGAAGCTAGAAATTAGTCTGAACATATGGATCTTATAGAGTTTGATATTGAGTGTTCATTAATTATTCAAGACAACAGTTAATGACTCTAAAGTGAGATGCGGATAGCTTCTCTTGAAATATCTGGAAAAGATTTAAAATATGGTGTAAATAGATTGTTTTCAAAACTACTGAAACTTTTTAGTATCCATGAAGTTATGTATATGATCTTAAGAATGCTTTTATTGTTCAAATTTATAAAAAATAAAGAGGATAGAAAAAAAAAACTGCATTAATTACTATGAAAATATCATTGTTATCTATTTCAATAAAAATATTTTCAAGACCTTCATTGATTGGGTGGTTTCTAGTCATTGGCAAATGATTATTAAAAATAGTATGCTTTTAGAAAATCAATAAACACTACTGGTATTATTTTTGATATAATAAAATTGCAGAAAAAGTTGTGTGTAAAAGTACAAATTATATTATTGATTTACCCCAAGCATGTGACTTGGTAAATGAAAATGATTTGTGGCAGTATTTAAATTAGCTTATTACCCACTGATGTTTATTAATCTATATATAATGTAATAATAAGAAGCAATATTACTGATGGGTAAAATCTAATTTAAAACAAATCTGGCATAATAGCTTCTACTTAGTTTTCATTCTATGGCAGTGGTCTTCGGAATAATTTATAGGTGTCTTTGAGAGTTTCAGTACGAGATATAAATTTAACAGAATTTTTAATTTAAACTGATTAAAATCAAAAAGAAACATCTTTTTGTCATTTAGATTTGCAGTATTCTAATGATTATATTATTATGCAATTTAAAAAATAACATGTAATATTCTTAATGTTTCAGATGGAAATATTGACTCTCATATGCTTAATCAATAGTGATGGAAAAACAATTCACCAACTTTTAACTTGGATGTTTATAAGCTTGAAAATCTTGGTAAATTTTTAAGCAGAAAAGCAGGCTTGGACCCTCAGATGCAATATATGAATTTAATTGGAATATTTTACTATAGTCATATGGTTACTTCAACTAAATTAGTTGTACATCCTGCCTGCAAGAGCAAATCTCTTTACTCTATTTGCGAATCATCAGTTATAATCTTGAGCAATCTATGAACATCATATGATTACTTCAACTAAATTAGTTGTACATACTTCCTCCAAGAACAAATATCTTTATTTCAAGAGTCATCAAATGTAAGCTTGAGTAATCTATGAACATTGGACAGCATACAACTATAATATCTTCAACCCTGAATTGGTTTTTGATTTTTGTCTTCATTAGTGAAAACAAGAATTCAAACCTGAAATTAATAGTTTTACACATCTAATAACCATATTTAATTCCTTAATACTATTTAAATTAATAGCTCACTTGCATAGTTACGCAGATCTTATACATGATCAGTTTCTATATATTTTAGAGACCTCAAATTTTATTCCAACTATAGGCTTCTTCTACTCTTTGGTTAAAATGTTAATATAACATTAATATCACATGGAATTTTTTATATGCTAAAATATATGTTTCCAAAATCAGATATCTTCATCATACATTAGAACCTTCTGTACACTTCAGTAATTGATGGATGTCAGACAGTTTGTCATCCATTGACTACTCAAATTCTGCTCCTGAAATCATACGAGGAAGCATATGAGAAAGAAGTGATAATGTTGTGATATATAAGTTATTATTTATCATAATTTATTATATGGAAGTGATGCAAAACATATATATATATATATATATCAGAATGTAAATAGTCATTGTAATGCAACAGTCTCATTAGTTTCTCTTTATAGTTAAAAAAAAAAGAGAAAAGATTACTCATAGGGTTAGTTAATTATTAGATAATTTTCCTTATTTATTTATGCCTACATAAAAATATCCAACGTCCATTTGTCAATCCAGAATTGGTTCGTTGATGGGTTGGTTATGAGCCAGTTATTTTATAGCAAATTAGTACTTTTAATATGTATCCATAAAAATACAATAATACTTCAGATAGTATGGTTCTAACTTTGATTATGTATATAATATAGAGCAGGGAATAAACCTCGGTCATTTTAGGAATTTACACACACTCATTCATAACCATAAACATAATTAGAATTAAAAAAATAGAAAAGCATTAAACACATTTAACAAATATCATTTGTTTCAATGTTCTTAAAACATTTAACAAATACTTTTTTTTTCATAGTACAGTATGCAAATTCTTAAGCTTATTTGAAAAAAAATCATACATAATTTATTAGTAATTACATCAGAAGAATTCTTTACACTCGCTTTGATTATCTGTATTTACTTTTGAAAACATTTAACTTTCACTAGCATCAGTTTTTGCACTCTTTTTTCTTGTTATTTACAAAAGAATAAAAAAGTTAATTTTTAAGGCAAATGTATTTTAAAACAGTTTACAATCCCTTTTCTTTTTTCAAGAGATTTTATATATAATGTTAATATATATAGTTACAAACCGTCATAGCTTAGTAATAACATTGTAAAAATAATTTCATTAGCTGTGTGTATATATATACTATGTAGTTGACGCAGATGGAAACACCATGGATGACATTAATAGGAGAATTAAATTTAAATGGAATGCATTTGATAGAAATAATATTAAAAAAAAAGAGTATCCTCTTAATGAATGATATTTCTGTAGTGTAATTTTCATTACATTGCTCTCACGCAAATTAGGGACTGGTTTCTATCCATTCTTAACATCTTGTAAAGGAGTGTAATCATTAAACATATGACCAAAGACATATGAAAAAGATGTGTGATCCCCAAGATGCATATTTCATGCTGAACCAGCACTCATCAATTGACCCAGACCACAATCTCATGCATATCTTTATCATTGTTCAGTATATATAGATAGTCAATTATTGCAGTTTAATTGTTGTGTCAAATTTACTGCCCTCACAACATTGATACAAATCACTTGATTGAAGTATATTAATATTTTTATTAGTCATTCATTAGATTAGAGATTATCTACTTAATGAATATTTCTATAGTGTAATTTTCACTACACCACCTTCCCAGAAGTTAGAGAATGGTTTCTATTCACTTTTAACATCTTGTAGAGGGGTGTAATCATAAACACATAACCAAAGACATGTAAAAGAGAAGTGGTTGAAAAGAAACATTTTTAATAAAAGAGTTCTTTGCCTGTTCTTACATATAGATTTAGGACTTACAATCTTTATTTGAAGAGTATACAAAGATTTCAAACTACATAATGAAATATGGAAAGATATACATTAGGAGTGATAGAGATTAAAAGTGCAATACCTAAGTGCGAGAACAGACAAATATTACCAACATCTTTGAAAGAATTAAAAGGTGGAAATAGAGCTGGGTGCATATTATTACAAAATATTCTAAAAAATGGGTAGTTGAAATCTTAAAATGGATTTCAAAAAATTTTAAAAGTTCTAGGAAGAGATAATATGTGAAATGAATGGATGAATTAAGGCAACTTGTTGGAATGATGTGGAAAAGAGAGATTAGTGACAATATAGAACTTTAAAAGATCTTCATCTGGCAGTGAGTTGTTAATGATTGAGAATGATTATGATGATGTAGTTTAAAGCAACAATAGAGATGGATCCAAATACCAAAGGTTTCTGGATTTAATCAAACCTTTTGATGTTTGAACACCACATAATCTTTTGAGCATAAAAACATTTACTTTTTTGGATGTATATATTTAAACATATGCTATAATATAAAAGTATAATTGCATCATTAAAGTTATTTTACTTTAAAAGGTTTAGAATCTTTGAAAATACATTTCACATAAACTGACGTCAATAAAACTAATGTTTGGATGAAATTATTATGGATACTACAATGAAATTACTGTATGGGGAATTTTTCCTGTTTTCTCAGCTTCAGAAAGCATAAGAAATAGTGATCATGTGATGCTTAGTGGTTTAATATAATGAAACTAGTATTATTTAAAACAATACTGCACTGTACACACACACAAAAAAATAATTTCTAAAAGTGAACATAGAATATTTTAAAAATGCTTGATTTAAGCAAATAAATTAAAATCTACATAATTAAACAATATAATATAATAATTTGCACACATGTATTCATAATATCTTGGAATCATTATTTGAGACCACAATTCACAATTACTCATATATGATTATGAACATTCTAACTACAGAAGAAACAAAGATGGAGAGGGAAGGAAACAATATTAGAAATTAATTTTATTGTGATTATGAAAATCAATATGTAAAATTTAAATACACTTACAAATATCATATGCTGTTACTTTAATTCATTTATTTATTACTTTGATATGTTGTCTTAATTTTGGCAACAATTTTTACTTTTTGAAATTTACCCAATTTACATTGCATTTTTAAAGAATATCTGTTTTTCTCACTAAAATTATGCTTCAGTTTACCCCAAAATATTTTTAGGAAATCTGCAATCATTGATTCATTTCACATGTTCAAGGAAATGAAGTATACATGCTTTCATAAACATCCAGCAATTGGGATTATTTATAACTTTTCTAAAGCATCATAATACCTTTATGTTAAATCAACAGGGGCTCCAAAGTCTCACTTTCCTACAAAAATAGCATTACATGCAACAAATAGTTGCCATAGTAACATCTTTGTAATAAAATACCCTATCTTTTTTAAATGCAGCAAAGTATATTGGAATCAGATGCACCTCAATATCTAGGAAATGAAATACCCAATCTTTTCATTTCTTAAAAGCAGTGGCAGCATACTAGATTCTATGTTGCATCTTAAGATACAAGTTTAATTTTTTTACTTAAAAAGCTACCAATATATTTAACTTGACTCACATTATTAAGATGGTAATCAACCAAGTGAAGATTTTTTTAAAAAAAACCTCTTTCATCACTAGCTGCTAAAATCCATGTTTTTTATAGGCTGCATTCAAAACACCGTTTGATATGGTAAGAATACTGTCATCATTATGCAATACATCTGAAATAAAGAAAAAGATGAAGTTCTTCTTTTGCTTATCATCAGTTTTAATTATCTACTTCACCATAAAATTGATAACAATTCCTGAGATCTTCCTTGTAATGCTATTTATAAACTATTCTAAAAACAATTATCAATAATATAAAAAATAAATTTCAAGCTAGTATAAGCCATTGTTGAACATGAGTTTATATTTGAATTGCCTTAGACTTTAAGTCAGATATAATAATGATTTATCTTATTCAACCATGCAGAACTTGTTTAATATTATTAAACTTCAGGAGACAACTGACTAACTTCAAACAGTGCCTTGAATCTGTTGAATTGAATTGAATAACCAAAAACAATAATTGCAGTATATTAAATCATACTTTGCTTTCAACACTTTTCTTAAATCTGTGTAATTATAGTCCTTGACTTTCTAAGACCATAATGTGTGTTTGATATTCATTCTTTTTTTCTGTGTCAAATGCATTGACTGGGAGGCAAAACCCAGGCCAGCTGCTTGAATGGCAGCTATGCTAACTGCTAGGTCACCAATGCTGGACAATAGTCATTCATTTATTGATTGGACACAATCTATTCAACAAAATTTTTAAAAGTACTTTTGCTATAGTAGATAACATAACAATGACATTTCATAATAATTATTGGAGTTTAATTCTTTATTTTTATAAATTAAATCAATAGAAGCAATCTTAAAATCAACTAGCATGAATCCATATAATTAAAAAAAAAATCGATTTTGAAGCTAATATATACACTTTATTTTAAAACTTCTCTATCAGTTTTAATAAAATCCTGCAGATTTTACATTTTTTAATACTTTGAAGCCATGAAATGTATATCAATATACACTATTTGAATATCTAAAAACAAGTGAACTAAGCAAAAAGAATACAATTAAATAAAAAAGTATTAAAATTAGTATATCTGTCTTAAATTTTATATTGCATTATCATTTTTTGATCTAAGTTTTTAAATGTTACAATTTACATGTATGTGATTATGTTATTAATATTTGATGGGGGGGGGAGTTATAATGAAATCACATGCATTTTTTATCTTCCCTTCCAAAATTTTAATATGATATAGTTGATTTCTAAAAAAGCTTTATAAAATTTGTGATAATTATAATATTTTTTAAAACAATAAAGTGGTAGTTAATGATTTAGTAGAAGTAGAAAAAATTGTTAGCTTGTTCTTCTTTATTCTGTTATAAAACTTAAAGATTTATTTAAAAGTATAAAATGGATGACTGCAAGTAGAAATATTCTGAAGCTGATGCAGATTTAAAAACATCAAAACATCTGGAGAGACAATATCTGTCAAAATATGACTCTTTTATATTTCCATAGCAAAAAATATTGGAGAAAAAAAAATTTAAAACATATTTAATTAAACCGTGTTATTCTAATAAATGAATGATTTGAGAAGATTAAAGTCTGACATTTCACTCTCCATTTTATTTTTAAAAAATATAAAGACATAGGACCATAAGTGTTTTTCTTTATTATTTTTTAGAGTGAATAAATGAACACACATGTAAAATAAATATATATGTATTTGTACTGTAATATTTAATTTGTATTCCATACTATATATGTAAAAATGTGTATTATATATGTGTGTATGTTGAAATGTACTGTATAACAAAATAGTACAGTAAACATTGCCAACAAAGCATAAGCTGTTATTCACTATACATAATATACACTAAGTAGCATCATGGTATTACAAAATATCTTTTTAAAATTCACTATATAAGATATTTTTCATCATCACCATTGTCAACCACTGCAGAATGAAGGTATCTCCAAGTTCAATCCATCTTTGATCTCTAGCCTTTCTTCTCCACATCTTCCTTGCATGCTTTCTTATTTCATTCATACATCTCACATGTGGTCTCTTTCTGGGTCTTTTACAATCTCTTGGAATCCTGTTTAAGATTTCAGTTGTCAATCTGCTGTCATCTCTTCTAGCAATATGTCCAGCCCAACTCCATTTTGATCTTTTAATTCTTTCAATAATGTCAGTAATACCTGTTTGTTCTCTTACCCATATATTGAAGTATTTATGTATAAATTAGTATGTAAGATGAATATATCATTGAAAAACAGAATCTTAATTTTTATGATTATTTTAAAGATAATCAATATGATAAATATGATATAGCAGCAAACTCTTAAATAAGTATGGCCAGTACAACTCCAAAAAATAAAATAAAAACTACTCTAGAAATTAGTTCTGCAATGATTATAGAAAACAATCTGTGAATCACAGATATATCCATATATAGAACGTGATGGACATTTTTTTTGTTTATTTAATATTTTTCAATGATGTTTTTTTAACTTCATCTGCAGAAAATCTTTTTTTCTGAACTACTTCAACTCCAGGTCTAATTGTATTCTATTCTCAATCATATTTTCCCTGTAGAAACTATCAACATCACATCTCTTTAGAATAAAATATCATAAGATTACCATTCATGAACTTAAAAAAAATTAAGATATTGTTTTTTAGATTCATATATTATTATCAGTGCATCAAATTAAAAAGATAAAAAGTGACTACAATTAGAAAATGTCTGTATCTCCTTTGTAAGTTTAATGCATTTACTCATTTTTAAGCATTCTTATCAGCTGTTGAAATTTTTTCTCTAAATCTCTGAATTGGTCACGAAGTTCCATATTCACTTTATTATTTCTTTAAGCAAAATATACTGCAGGTTGTTTTTTCATTATAAATGAAATCATTGACAAAAAAAGAGTCAAATTCTTCCTTTTAGTTAACCAATAACATTTCATAATATAAGAATTCCATGCTCAATAACTTGACAATCTTTAACTTTAACAACTGTTAAGAATGAACATCAAATTTTTTTTTATATGTCATAGCATCGGCCGGAGGCAAACCCACAACTGTCTGCAACCAACTACTTTCTTGCAAGGCGGTTGTGATGACCTCTCGGCTAACAACACTTGACATGAACATCAAATTTCAAATGAAAATGATTGGAATAAGTCCTATTTTAAAATTAACTCATTTTAATCTTGAAGCTATATATTCTGTAATTTGTCCAACAGTATGTGTTTGAAAACCCTCACATAACATGAATTTTATATTATGACTACTAACTATAATGTAATCCATAAATTATTATTGTTTTGATAAATCCAAATTCCTTTGTAATGATTTTTCTGTCTAAACAAAATGTTTGGTATGGTCAATCCACATGTTGAAAAAAATTACTAACAGTAATTACTTGATTTTTTGCTGTGTATCAGAAAACAATTTAATATTCCTACATACACATACTTTAACTGTCTAAGGAAAAAATGTCCTACTAATGATGTAGATGAAATTGCATTATCTAACAAAAAATAAAGGCTTTCTTTATCTGAATTCTTTGAATTCAATATTACAATATAAGCATTAAAAATTGCTATAAGTACCATTGCTTAAAATAAATTCCAATTGTATTAGTCTCTTTTTTTTAAAGAATATAGACTTTATTTTATATAAAGTGTTACAAATGAATTTCTCTAGACAACAAAAAAAATCTAGTATAAATTTACATTTTTACTGTAACAGTCAAGTTTGTACATTTGCGTAACAGAATTCAGAATCCAAGCAAAAGAGACTGAAGCTGACCAGACTAGGACTGTGACATCCCAAGTCCGATCGCACTTCAACTCGTAAGCCAGGATTCCAAGACTCAAGACCCTACGAATGACCACCTTGAAATTACACGTAGTATACCTCCGTCCACACGGCCGACATAGGTCACGGAGAAGCAATAAGACTCTGATAATTAAAAGAGAGGTTCTTAATTGACTAAAATAGATCACTAATCTAATTTAACTTAATGCATAGTTTTCACATATATAGGCTATAAATAATAATTAGAATTAAATTGAATTAGATCAATAACGAGACAGAGAACGAAATACATTAAACTAACTATATATTTATTTACCATTGGCATGAAATTGATCAGTTTTACACATTTCAGTGTCGAATGTACAAACATTGGGTGGATAAGAGGATGCATTCTCTTTTTATATACAATTCAAAATCACTTTACATAAGTAATCATTAAATTTCATAGAGGGGTTTAACATAGCCCATCTTATGAATTGTTGACATTTAATACATAATCAATCACTATGTTAAGTCTATAAATCTCAATAAGCCGAATCCTATTACATTTGTGGCTGGCATATAAATAATTATATTAAACTTTGATCATGAATTCATTTACTAAAATATACAATATAATTTAATAACGAGCGCATAAACCAGCTCAAGTAATGATCGATCGAACATGGCTTTCAAGAGAAAATTTCAGAATGCTGAAAGCGTTATGTTAAGGTGGGAGAGTTGGCTGCATAAGATTTTACCAATGCGCTATGGCACAGGTAAACAATAATAGGAAAAGTCGTTCTGCGGATGGATGAAATAACTTCAGGGTTCTTGCGACAAACGCCGGTACCCTGTAACCAATCGCAATGCTGCGTGGAAAGGAACATTGTGTTCAGGAATGGCAGGGGACTTACGTGCTAACCTGGCCTTGGCTCAGGCTTCGCTACTGCTCTACCTATAAAAGAAGATGTGCTGGCAACACTGTGGCTCCATCTTAAGATACGTATATTACGTATAGCAGCAAAACGAGAATATTTTTTATAAAATAATATCACATCCGCCAAGCAAAGAATAGTATATTTCATACTATGAAATACGAGTTAATAGCATATTAGCTCTATCAAATTGGGACCAACTCTTGCGTAGCTTGGTAATAAACATCTATGCTACAAAAGGGAATATTACTACATCTGTACTTTGACATGTTCGATCTATTAAGTTACTTATAGATAATAAATATTTAAGGAGGGAAAGTATATTTCTATGGATTTAAGAATTTAAATGTCAAATATACTTATAAATATGATCAAGGCTAAATTTAATTCTAAATAAAACTATAAGGTTAAGTTTTTAACTGGTTGATCAAAAGAGCCACATTTCGCATATTAAATCATTTAAATAAAAAAAAATAGGATTTCGAAACAGCGCAGAAAGTTGATGCTATAAATAAATTACGTGAAGATTTTCAAATAATATCTTCTTAAAACATGAAAATAAGTACCTACTGTTTCGAAATATTGGCATATAAAATATAATAAGCATTTAAAATAAGCAAAGAAATATAGACACAACCGCAGTGATATAACTTTAAACTAAATAATTTACTTTGAAGTGAATGGAAAATATAAATAAGTCAGATTATTTGAACTTTAACACATTAAATTTTGGATAGCAATTGACCTATTTAAAATATTAATTAAAAACGGTATTATTTATCTGGACTGCAAGTTCTTGGCTGTTGGTTTGGTTTAGTTTGACTGGGTGGCATCATCTTTCCCATTATGTTAGGCTCGTCTCTTCCATCGGCATGATGGTGGTTTAGGCATTTCGACGAGAGAAACCCCGTTCTCCCACGGAGTAACAGCAACAAGATGCCCGCTTTTAGCCGGACATGTTAAACATTAACAATTGTGAAGACTGGTTGCAATTCTCACTAACAATAAGGCTGTCCTCCTTGTTAAAAATACAGAGTATTTATATCTTTTCCTTATCAGAATCTATCGCCTCAAGACTCACTAAACTCAGGAATTTAATTAAATATTTTTCAATTTTACAATCCAGATTTTTAAAATCTTAGATAACTTATGTTAGAAACATTCCATAAGCTATTATAATTAAGATTTTTCGTTGCAAACAATTGTCCAATTTAGATTTTAAAATAACTTACTCTTATCTAAGGAGATTTTAATTAGTAAATTTTGAACTAGTTTTACTTTTTACGAATTCCAGGTGTGGTCGTTAATGATACTTGTTTACAATCAGAAATCTTTTAATTACTTGACCAGCTTTTATTTTTAATCTTACATATAATAGAAACTCTTTCTATTTAAAAACAACTTTTTAACATTTTTTTTAAAACGAAAACATTTTTAACATATTTATTTAAAATAATTTACAAACATTTTGATATAGCTTTTAAATATATTTTCGAGAAACTTTTTCCCTGAAATATATTTAAAACAAGAAATCTTTTAACAATTTTTAAAGAAACATTTAATAGTATTTTTAGATAATGGCTTTTACATATTTTAAATCATGTCTTTCTTCTATATAGCACTGATTATATATCCACATACGAAATTACAATATTAAACAACAAAATTAATAATTTACACTTAACTTAAATAATATAACGAATATTTTTAGAAATATTAAATAAATTTAGTACGCTATAATTTTACTAATCCTATCTAATTATAGCGTTGGTTTCCACGCAAATATATAATACTGTTTATACAGACATGAGCGAATTTTAGATTTATTAACATTTAAATAGGTTCGAACTTAGCACAGATGAGAGTGTCATTAGGTTTGATGGTGAAACGATAGGGGCTTGGAAAGTTATCATTTCATTACTAATAACTTCCCGAATTTCTTGTACTAAGAACCAGTCCATGTGGATAGGTAGATTTCTTTGGGTGCAAGAAGCTTATCTTTTTTTCGAATAGAATTAAATGTATTTTTAATAAATAGTTGTAAGTCCAATGGAGAATTTGTTACAACTATATGGCATCTAAGTAACCATATTACATGGTTAATAAATATGCATCTTCTGATAGTGCAGAAATTACCCATTTTAATATTATGAATGATATCAAAGAGTTCTGGATTGTGATTATTGAAATAATTTTGAATTATATATTTTGCTTCTCTTAGTCCCGAGCAAAAAACAAGAATATGATCAAATGTTTCACTATCTTTTTTACACAAAATACATAAGGAATCAATCCTTTTAAATCCTCTATTTGAAACAAGGAAATCGTTGGTAGGAAGTGAAGATAGATTTATTTTAATGTTAAAATCAATATATTTAGGCATTAAATACCATTTTCTCATTTTATTAAAAAGATTGATATTAGTCACTTCAAGATAACTAGGAGGGCATATCAGCTGAGGATTTATCATTTTAAACGTGTCCCAATATGTGTGCTTATTATTAAAAAGAATTTCATTTAAATCCATTTGTTTATCAATAAGTGAGATGAGAAGTTGTAGCCAATTTTTTTTTAATATTCTGGGGAGGCGTATCTGTGGGAATGATTGTGTCAATAATGTTTTGGTAATTAAATTCAATCTTGATGTAGTAGAATAAATTAACTATATTTTTAATTAATAATGTATTAATTGAATGTAAACCTAGGCCATTAAGTATTTTTGGATTTTGCATTTTACGTATACTGATACAGACCACTTTTTTTTTCCAAAGGAGGCCAGAGCACAATGAGTTAATTTGCGAAGTAAATTTTTTAGTAGGGTTTAAAATCGGTAAATAATAATTAATTCTGCTGAAAACAAGAGAATTTAGTAAGATAACTTTATCATATAAAGATAAGTAAATGCTTTTTAGAGAATCTATTATTTTTTTTGTTGATATAATCAGTTTGTCTTGTAATATTTTTCTCATTTTGTTTGGTGAAATGTACAGTGGTATACCTAAAAAAGGTTGAGGTTTTGATGAGAAACATGCAGGGACATTTTCTCCTGAATGAAGTTTCCAAACTGCAGATTTCTCTAGATTAAAATTTAATTTGGATTCCAATGAAAACTTTTTAAGGATTTTTTCAAGTTCTGGTAGGTGTTTAGCTGATGGCAGCATTACAACAATATCATCCATATATGCAAGATGTTTAATTTCTTTGATTAGAAAAGGAACAAAAACTCCAGGAAGTTCTGTTTCCATTTCTATGAGAAGGGGGTTAATATAAGCAATGAATAAAAGTACACTCAGGGATGAGCCCTGAGGAATAGAAATTGATGGTTTAAAGCCAGGTGCAATTATACCATTGAGTGTAATGAAAATTTCTCTATTAAATAGAAGATTCTCTATCATAGTAAGATAGACAGAGGGAATTCCATATTGTTGTAGTGTTTTCATTAATATTTCAATTCTTACTGAATCAAATGCTGCTATAATATCTAGTTGTACAGCTATTGGCTTTGATTTTCTCTTAATTCTAATGTATTCTGTTAAAATTTTGAAAAGGCAAATTGCATGCATTGTGGATGAACCTTTCTTTGCATATTGAGTAGAAGAAATATTATCTAAAATGTTTTGTTGAATCTTGTCTTTAATCAGCCCTTCTATGATTTTAACAAGAAGAGGAGTCATAGAGATAGGTCTTATATTTGATGTAATAGAAGGAAGACCTTTCTTTTTTAAAAAAGGCACCAATGAAATAGGGTAGAGGCCAGGTATGTCTTGACAACTTGAGGCTATGACATCAATGACACCTTTTATAATTGGAACAGTAAAGTGAGCCAAATGTGATAGTACAAATTTTGGGAGGCCATGAGAGCCAGGATGTGTTTTTTCAGGAAGTGAATTTAATTTGTTTAAAATTAATTGCTCAGTTATTTCATGATCATTTTTTTGACTATTGTTGAATATGGTTCTAATTTGATTGCCGGATGTTGTACGAAGTTTATTGAAGAAGAAATTCCTAATAATCATTAGCATTGAAGAACCAGTATAGTTGGCTCCATTGTCTAAAATGGATAAAGGTGTAATAAGTTTTGGTTTTGATCCTAATGCCCAACGAATATAACTTTTAGTCCAGGCATGTCTACTGGCTAGAAAAACTTTAGATCTCTTAATAGAAATATTTTCAGCTAGTGCCCTTTGTAATTCTTTATATTTAATTTTAATTTGAAGTATTTTATTAATATTAAGTGTTGTAGAGGGCATTGAATTCATTATGGCAGCAGAGAATCCATTTCTTTTAGCATTTTACATGGTCCATTTTGTTTTCTACAAAAATAATTGGTTATGGCTCTTAGAATTTCAGTAAAAGTAAACCAGGCATCAATCGGTGGCCGAGATAGGATATTTGCCTTGTGAAAATAAATGTAGGCCTCAGAAAAGACAGCCTCAGGAGTTGTAAATTTATTAATTAGTCTTGATGTTCTTGGAAGACCATCAGTAATATTAATTGGCCCATTTATGCAAAGCAAAATTTTTAAAGCTAGGTGATCAGAGAAAAAAACATGTTTTAGAGATGTTTCAATCTTGAAATGTATGTCAGGAGAGTAATAAATCAAATCTATAAGTGAAGAATACTGTTTTGTGTAGAAAGAATAAGCATTATTATTAAAGAAACCTTGAGATGATATGAGACCATAATTAATTAAATGTAAATATTTTCTGTCAAATGTGTGATAAGGAAGATTAAAATCGCCCAATAGAATAGTTGATGCTGAACTATGATAAAGAGCCAAGTTAATTATATTTATTACTTTATAAATTGTATTACTATTATTTTGTAGATAGAGATATATTACATTTAGATTTGTCTGACCAAATACAAAATTAACTATTATAACATTTGAATCTAAATGGATAATATTAAAGGTTGTAAATTTAGAGATGCGATTTACTATGAATGCAATTCCTCCTGAGGGAGAATTTGCTATGGAGAATTTAAATAGATCTAGTGAAGATAAAATTTCTGATATTTTGCAGTTGCTGTTTATATGTAATTTAGTTTCTGCAAAGAAAATAATATCTGGTGTTTCCTGTTTTGCATCAAACATTGATCATCATAGAAATTCTTTTTCTCATAATTCTTCTTCAATTATTAATATTCAAAATAGGCAAAGTAGCCAATTAGAAAGAAATCAACAACTCAAATCACAAGAGATTACAGGGATTCTTCACGAAGAAATAGAAAAAAAGAAAAAAGAAATAGAAGATCAATGTTTTCTTAATACTTCTGAACAATTAATTAATTCTCATTTAAATAAGAGTTTACCAAGATTAGATAAACGAAAAAAAAGAAAGAAATTTAATTACAAATTTAGATAAAACTACTGAAATAATAACAAATGATTCTTCTAATAGTTCAAGCACACTTTGTGGCTCTGATAATGACTTAAATTCTATTACTAAACATCCTAACAAAAAGAAAAAAAAAATTAAAAAAAATCAAGAATATGAAAATTAATTAGATAATCTAATGCAAATAGAGAAGTCTAATACATCATTAAGTACAACACATAATGTGATTGCTTATATCACTCCTACAAATTCAGGGTCACATCTTAATTTATTAACACCTGAAGTGGTAGAAAACAAAGAGAGTGATTTCCAATTCTCACCCTTAGTTGGATTTGATGTATTGGAATGATTCTTTCATTTTTTCCATTGATGCCTAATCAAATTTAATTTATATTTTAAAATTCTAGTTTTTATCAATACTCAATGAAAATTAAAATAATAGGTATAAGTGTAAGAGGATTAAACTCTTTACAACGTGTCTATGCTATAAAAGATTTTTTCTTAAATTGTATTAGTCTCTTGTAAGTATATATCTTAAAATTTCAAAAATTAGAAGATACCACATTTAGCGCACGGTAAACATCACATTGTTTTCTTTCACTTAACACCAAATAAAATTGATAACCAGCTAATTAATTAAGTTTATCTTCTAGAAAAAGTTTTGCATAAAAAAGAACTATGCTAATCTTAAATCGTGGTAGTTCTTTAATGTCAAGAGCTATTCTCCATTCAAGTGTTGAAGAGTTCACAGCATGCCAAAACTTCAATATGCAATAACAAATATTATACATATATACGTATTTAAAAATAACGGTATTTAGTGTTATTTTTCAAACTAATCTAAACTTAACTAATATCATTATTATCTAAATTTTCTGTGTTTTTCTTTTCAAAATGTAATATAATTCATACATCTTAATGTCGGTGCATCAAAATTCCGTTATAGTAATTTTTCTGCTTCATTGTTAAGATCAATTCATGTTTTGAAATAATTATCAATATGTGTATTATATGTATAGCCAAGAGGTCAGCGCAGCCGCCTTGCAAGCAAGTAGTTGGTTGCAGACGGTTGTTGCGGGTTCGCTTCCCGTCCGATGCTATGACATATGAAAAAAAATGAAGAAATGTCTTTTAATTACTGAAATATGTTTGAACTAAATAGGAAGAGGAAAAAGCCTTATTTATCTGAAGAGCAGTTATCTTCACTCTATGTTAGTTATCTATAGTAAGAGGCCCCAGGGATGATTCTGGTGCTAGCAGTTCTGACACTTAAATTTTTTACAAACTTCTGAGCAATAAAGCCACTATTCTTTTTTTTATTGTAAGCTTGAGTAATCATTAGATACCAAATGGAATAGTGATGCAATATTTATATCCCGAGACCAGTTTTTGCAAAGTCTTAGGGTTGAAAGACAAGATTTATTTTTCAGAAGATTTTCAGAAGGTTCCAGCTTGTAATTCCATTTATTCTACAATTATATGATTGCAGGGTGTAGAGGATATATTTATATAATTGAGCCATAAATATTTATATAAAAAAGTAAAAATAAATAGGACATTTTATTTTCTAAAACGACAGTAAAAATTAATGAAGTATTGGTTATGCACATTAAAATTTTAGCACATATGATTTATGAACACTATAATACATAATAGTTCTTTAGGTCCATTTCTATTAATAAATTCTAAAAATTAGATAATATAAAACATACCTCAAGATTTATCATCATCATTTTCAACATGTTATTGATACACTGCAGGATGGTCTCTTCAAGTTTAACCCAATTTTTCCAATCTCTAGCCTCTCTTCACAACATACCATTTTACATGTGGTCACTTTCTAGATCTTTTACACTCTCTTGAAATCCAGTTTAAGATTTCAACTGTCCATCTATTATCCTTCTCTTCTTCCAACTCCATTTCAGTCTCTTAATTCTTTCAGTGATGTCAATAATATCTGTTTATTCACTCACACATGTATTTTACTTTCAAACCTTGTTATTCCTAACATACTTCTTCCATACTTCAATTAATGGTCTGAAGTCTTCATATTTCTCTTCTTTTAATGTGTCCAAGTCTCAGATCCATAGGTAAAACTAGTAAAACACATCTATTAAAAGCCATTCTCTTCAAAAACATAGGCATCATTTCATTTAATAAGTTATTGCTACCAAAAGCACTCCATCCAAGTCTAATTCTTTGATAATTTTAGCCATTATGTTTGTATCTATATGAATAATCAGAACAAGATATTTAAAGTTATTAACTTCTTCTAACTCATCATTATCAATCTTTATATTCATCTTTTGAGAAAATCCATTGAACATTAGTTTAGTCTTTTTAGCTTTTATCTTTAACCTACTTCCATAGTTTCATCTGATAAATCTTGCAAAATTTCCTGAAAAATAATTATATTATTTACAAAAATATAGCTTAAATAATTTCTGTTTACTTTTAGTCACTTAGCTTTCCATTTTAATTCACAAAATATTTTTTTGCAAAAGTTCTATAAATTTTTTTTGGGAGATATCGAGTTTCTCTGTCGTACATCCATTTCAATATTAATCTTCCTAGTATCATTAGTCTAATAATTGCAATTACATTTTGATAAATATTATTTACACTGCTTATAGAATGAAATGCCTTTTCATAATATACAAATCCAAAGCATTATGACAATTCATATTCAATGGTCATTTCTATAATTTTTCTGAATACTGTACTACAATGATTTGTTTCTTGAGTTTGTTAAAATCCAAAGTTTACTATAGATGGGATGCAATTATCTTGGTAAAAAATTTGTAAAGAATTGATGAAAGACAGATACATGTGTAATTTCTAATATCTTATTTATCACCTTTTTAAATATTAATATTAGTACTGCATTCTTCCAATCATCTGGTATATTTTAAGTCTATATCTTGATGATCCAATACTTTAATCACTGGAGAAATATTTATAGAATTAAATGCCTCAAGATTTATGCTATACATGGGGGGGGGGGATTAAAACTGTTATATTGGTTTTTGAATTAAGAGGATTTAGATGGACAAATCTTCACTTTTTAAAAAAAAAACAGTTCCAACCGTCAAATGTTGGTGGTCAAGTGGTTAGCACACCTTGCCTTATAAGCAATTGTCCTGGGTTTGTGAGTTCACTTCCTGGCAGATGCTTTGACACATGAAAAAAAAAGTTCCAAACATGACAGATCTTTATACAACCTTTTTTAAACATCTGATAATTCTTTGAAAGATATGGCAAAAACAACCCTGAAAAATTTTCTATTATAGAATTTTGAAAATATGTTCCAGCATTTTCATCTGAAATAAAAAAAAAAACAAAGTGCTATTTTTCAATGTTCAATGACTAATTTCTCAAATTTTTGAATAATGCAGCAATATTTTACATATCACTTAGCACACTTATGTTAAAATCAGACTGTCTACTTAAATATATCACCAAATATTACTTTTTTAATACAAGCACGATTTTAATAATAAAATAATAATTTTAAAAATATTGGAGATCGATATCTTTGACAATATGTTTATGATTACATCCCTTCATAAGGTCTTAAAAGTGAATAGAAACCAGTTCTTATATTGGGAGAGTGACGTAGTAAAAATTACACTACATAAATATTATTCATTATTGGACAATCTCTAGTATAATGAATAACTAATAAAAATTATTAATATAATAGATCATGGTTTCAAACCCATTCTATCTCTCTAAGAAGTAAAGGTTAATACTTAAATAGAAATTTCAGTGTTAAATAAATATTTGTTATATCTTTAAAATATTTATCTAAGCTATTAAACTTAATTATGATTCCTCATATATAAATTATGACAATCTTCTTTTGCTGATGGTAAGTAAAATTTAATGGTTTAATTATGTGGAATAATGAAGTTATATAACAATGTATATGAGGTTGTTCTATATTATTTAATTTTTTATGCAGTTCTTTTATTCTAGAACAAAATGCAAAAATATATTCGTAATTATCTTAAACATGAAGTTAAGCATAAAGAAGTAATTAATATTTTAAAGTATATTCTTTTTGATGGATTATTTATATTTTCCATATGTCAAAGCATCGGCCGGGAAGTGAACCCGCAAACCTGGGACAACTGCTTGTAAGGCAGCCATGCTGACCACTCGATCAACAATGCTCTGAGACTAATTCGTGTTGATTATCTTAATTTGGATAATTTGTGAAATTAATGCAATATGTTTATGACCCTTGTATAAATAAACAACAACAACTGTTTTTTTATTTTCTTAATTTTTTCCAAAAAAACTCTAAAAAGTATATAAACAGTATTAAGTAAGTAATAGAATATATGATTTATCTGATTTTCTACATAAAAGGGAAAGGCTTTGAAAGGTCTTGCACACGTGCATGTGCTATGGTAGCTGATAAACTTCATTATAACATTCGAGTTCATAGACATTTGTACTGGTTTTATAAATGTTTTTATGGTAATGTTAAATAGCCTTTCTAACTGCTTTTGGCTCATGTCTAAAATTATTACATGTATGTAGCAGAATATTTAAAAAAAAATACATACTGTACTTTCACTGCTAAAACTACAAATAAATAGACAAACCCATAATAAGCACTATGCAAAAAAATTTAAAGGATTACAATAATAATTTTTCCTAGGCTACTAAAAATAGGCACTATGATAATAAATACATACCATGTTTTCCTAAAATAAGATCTAAACAAAAAATAAGATCTAGTATAAGTTTTTAGGATGCACATAATATAAGCCCTTCCTTAAATATAAAGCATATTTAAGATTGTCAGCAAGTTGTATGAATTATATGAGGGGGAAACCCCTAAAAATAATCAGAATTTTGTGTTAAAAAAATTGCATATTTATTTTTAGGTGTTGCAAATTGAATCACTTTCAATGTATAGTCTATTTAATGCAATGCACTTGTCTAAATCTGTTTTTCATTTTTTGAAATAGTCCAGAAACAGTTGCAAATTTGTCATTTAACACCTCCATTTTTTTTCCACCACTTCCAATTCTGCAAAAAAAAATTGCCACATTTTTTTCATTTAAGAGATTAAAAAGAAGTCACACAAAGCAAGATTGAGTAAATGTAGTGGATGAATAAGCTGGGTCATGCTGAATTTAATTAAACATTGTTTTACCCCCAAGCTTTATGTGACAGCTCTGTTATGCTAAAACATGTGCTCTTCACTCTGACACAAAATGGGACATTTATATTTTACAACATCACACAGTTTCAGAACATGTAGATCGCAAATGCCCGATCATTATAAATAAATTTTGAATAAACAATACCGTTTGTATTTTTTTTGAAAACACCTCGACCTTTGACTTCACTCACCATACTTTTTTGAAATGAACATTTCCATTAAACCACTTGTTAACGTGTTTTTCCAGAAAAAACTTTCTTGTAAGCAATTTCAAGCAGTAAAACCATTTTCTCTGCCATTTTTCCTAAAAGAAAGCAGAATTTCACATTGTTCCTACTTTAATGTAATGAATGCGTAAATAAAAATAAATTTTTGTAGTTGAATAAATGTACAGTTTTGTACATAAAAAAATAAGATTTCCCTGAAAATAAATCCTGTGGCATTTTTTGGAACAAAAATTAATATACAACCCAGTCGTATCTTTAGAAAAACATGGTATATGAATAAATATCTCAAGGACACAGAACATATATTTGCTAAAGCTTGGCAATTAGAAAACAAAAAAATCGCCTTTATGTGTACTATGAAACTTTCAATTTATGTAAAAGAGAGATATTTATTCATATTTGATTAAATCTATTATTATAAAGTGCTGAAAATCTTAAAATTATTATGATCAGGAAGTCAAACTCCAATAATGCACTATTACTTTAAATATTATAAATTTCTGTGCACTCATATGTCAGTAAGAATTTAAAAAACTTAAGTGAATCACTTAAGTTTAGAGTGCATTTCTATAAATACATCAACTTTCACTGATCATGCTAAATCAGGGCTTAAGTCTATTGTGTGTGTGATCTTATAATCAAATTTTGATTGTACAAATCTTTTTAACCTATCACAGTGCACTCTAAATTTAAGTGATTCACTTAAGTTTTTAAAAGTCTTACTGATGTGTGAGTGCGCGGAGATTTATAATATTTAAAGTAATAGTGCATTATCAGAGCTCGATTTCAAATCATAATAATTTCATAATTGGTTAATATATTTGAAAAATACACAGTATTAAAACAATTAATTTAATGGAGATTCTAAAAAAAAAATTGACTGTAAAGAAAGGAAATCAACAGGAAGAAAATCCCCACCAGTTAAAACTGTGGAAGTGATTAATAATTAACTGGATAAAGCAGCATTATTTTGATTACTTGACTTGTTTAACAATCTGTTTAAAAATGATAAATAATCATTGTTTACTAAACAAAGATGAAAAATATTGACAAAACAATTGTTGTTTTGAAGATACATTGAAGCTGCAGTATGTGCTACATCAATATGTGCTACTTCAATTACAAGCTATCCTCATATAATGAAAATAAACAAAAATTAAAACATTTGAATTCATAATTTTGACAAATCTTACAATACAGTAGCAGCCATTTTTCCTTCTTAGAGTACTATATATGATCATTTTCATTAATAATGTTCCTTGGGATTACAATGAAAGCACATTTTACTCTTCACTTATTTGTCCTTCCAACTTTTGATATAGTACAATGTTTCATGTGATAAGATGTTTACTAAGCATAAAGCTAAAATTTTATGAAGTTTAAAAAAATTCACAAACCTATCTTTCTTAGATTATAAAATAAAGATTATTGATTAGTAGTGTCAGGAAAAATCTTTTATTGTGTTAGAAAGCTTAATGTTTGATGATTTTAACTGGGAATCTGAAATAGAGCAGCAAGTAGGGATGACTATATAGATCCTACAGTTGTGTGAGTTAAAAACATCAAAAGAATGCTATAGGGTGCTAATAATGAGACTACTATCATATTTCTATAGAAAAATAATAAAAAAATATAATTTAGAGTATGTTTAATAACAATTAAAGAGTAACATTTCATTATTCATTTTATGTTAAAAAAATAAAGATATGAAACAAAAAGGTTTTTAGTATTTTTATTTTTGAGTCAGCATGTATGAACAAACACAACACACAATATATTTAAATGTTTTTCCATAATTTATTATTAATAACTAGTATTGTTATTTTTAATTTTATAATCTTAATTTATTTATGCATACAATACATATAGAAAAGTATCTGTGTTATATACATGTGTGTTGAAAAATACTGTAGTGTTGCAGTTCAGTAAACAACATTTCTATTATAATCAACACTTGTCAACAGAATGTGAACTATTATATATGATATACAATAATATAGAGGATATAATGGTTCCACTGTAATAAAAAAATATGAAATAAGATGGTAATAAAAAAAACATGAAATAAGTTGATAATAAAAAACATGGAAGAAATAAACAGCTAAAACAAAAGAGATAACAGAATATTGCATTTAAAACTTTAATTTCTATAGATCTGTTAATTTGTGCATATTTTATTCTGATATTTTAATTTCAAAAAAATTTAAAAAGGCAGAAAAATTGAAAATGTGATGACTTAAAACATTTAAACTCCAATTTGGTAGTCTGCCTATGTTATTTGGATTTCATATGCTTTGTGAGATTACTTCAAGAAAATATTTTGAATGACTAAATACTTGATTATTTTTTTTGCAAAGTTTATTAAGATTCAAGATTATTTTTGTGTAATAATTGTAAAATAATTATTAAAAATCAATAACACCATTATCACATACTTATTTTATATGTAAATATTATATGTTTTAAAATATTTTTCAGTATAATGTTAACAATGCAAATTACAGAGCAAGAATTAGAAACTGTTTGCTAGCATAAATCATTACTGACAATCTGTTACAATATATTGCAATATCATAAATAAATATTTAAAAAAAATATTTTAGAGCATAATTTAATAGATTTATCAGATATTAATATTTATTCATTCGCATTTTAAATACAAATGCCAATAAAAAAGATTTAGTTTGTTTTCTGAAATCAATGTGCTTTTTCTGATCATTGAGTCCTTTGTTTTAATAACAATCTAATTTTTTAATATTTGGAAAGTTCAAGTATGATTTTTGAGAATTTATTTCATTTCTAAATGTAAATGTCTATCAAATTAAGTCTATAATATTCTGATATAGAATAGTGGTTTAATACTAAAATTGAAAGATAACAGACAGGGAAAACAATTAAATCTGTCATAAAAAAGCTAAAAAGAAAGAGATAAATTACATAATTTTGATACCCAAATAGATGAAACAGAAAATAAAAAAATGGTAGAATTACAATGGCTAAACAAACTTTCATTATAAAAAAGGCTTATGGATTAGCAAGATTGAAAGCAATAAACAAAAAAAACACTTCACACCTGCCAATCCCATAATATTATGCTCAGAATCACATGATCACAAAAGAAAAATAAAGGAGGCATTTTACATTAATGTAAACATCCATGCTATTAATAGAAAAGACACTTGCTTCGAGATCTCAAAGAAATGGGCTACGTAGCACTAGCTTATTTAAATATTTGCATACATTTTACTATACATTTTATGAGGGCTATGAATATGAGGCATGGATCCTCGAAAACGTTAAGCCTATAAACTTTAATATCAATTTATATCTTCTTCTTTATTAAACAATTATAAATAAGTGTTTTTTGTTTACATAATAGTGAGAAGTAAAACTATATTTAAAAGTAATAAAGGGAAATATAGAATTTATTGAATAAATGGAGAAGGTATGTAAACAACTAAAAATTAAGAAATAGACAAAAATTGAAAAAACTAAGAATAAAGTTTAACAATAATATACTGCACAGGAAAGAGTAAATGATAAAATATCATATTAGTACTAGAAACAATTATAAAAGAATTGGTTGTTTTCTCATCCTTGGTGTTTGCCTCAAGATGTCACTATTTCTAGGTAAATTCCTAGAAATATACCGTTTCAGCGGCCTTCACTCAACAAAAGAGGAAATTTTCTACGTTATAAATGCAGAAAAGTCTTCACATTATGTTGGACGGAGGCAGTGTCAGCGACAGAAGCCAACACAAATGAGACTTCTTTCTATGATAAAACACAGAAAGAGTTCCCAATGGCTGCCGGTTATGGCTTTTTTTTTCTATGCTAAAAGCAAAGAGAAAGAAATGCCTTGATCGGCTGCCATAGTAGTCGATTTTGTTCATTATTTTCTCATAATAGTAGAATATCTATTTTCTCTGTAGTTTCGTGTGAGAGTGTGTGTATTTGAAGCAGTCATAGTTTTTTAAAATTTGATAAGACATCTATTTTTTTTAATGTGTTATAACTTACTTTACTGTTGCAAGTTTAGTAATAATGTCCTGAAGATTCCATTACGAATGGGTAACCCTCAAAAATTGCTTTTAAGGGTGCGAAATGAAAAAAAAATTAAGGATAATGCGAAAAGTACCGTTTTCGCGAGAATTCATCTGTGACCAGTTACTTTTGCTATACTGTATATATATACGCACAAACAAAAACAACCCAGTGTCTAATTATTAGGAATTACTTGTCCAAAAAAGAAAATTAGTCAGGTATTATTATTATTATTATTTTTGTTACATTTATTATTTCAAAATAAGATTAGTTTTTATATCTACACACTAACAAAAACAACCCACTTCCTGATTAATTACTGTCTTAAAAAAAAAAAAAGCAAATTCAATGGGGTTTGGTTTTTTTTCAATGGAGTATTTGAATTACGGTATTTTTTTTATATATATATACACAAGATTTACCCCCCCCCCAAAAAAAAAGAAACCCACTTTCTGATTAATTACTGTCAAAAGAAATACAAATTAGTCAGCTATCATTTTTAAATTTAGTATTTCAATAGCGGTACCCTTTTTATATAGACAGAGTTAACAAAAACAACCCACTTTCTGATTCATTACTGTCCCCCCCCCCCCAAAAAAAAAAGAAAACGGAAATTAGTCGGGTATCATTTTTCAATTGAATCTTTCAATGACGGTCCTTACTAATAGTAGTCGGGTATCAATTCTAAATTGTAGTATATAAACGACGTTACTTTTGATAGATTTAGAATTACGTCTTGCTTTTTTAATAAAAATAATTGATTTTTACTCTTGACCAAAAATATTGTAACTTTAAAAAAAGACACACATAAAGTCCAAAAAAAAAAAAAAAAAAGAAAAAGCCCCGTAACTTTAAAGACACACACACAAACTCAAAAATAATCTAAGATTAATAAACATTGACTTATTACATCTTGCTTTTGAATCAAATGATTGATTTACTCTTGCAAAAAAAAGGTACCGTAACTTTAAAAAGACACACATAAAGTCCCCCCAAAAAATATTAGAAAAAGCCCCGTAACTTTAAAGACACACACACAAATTCAAAAACAAGATAAGATTAATAAACATTTACTTATTACGTCTTGCTTTTGAATAAAAGTACTGATTTACTCTTGAAAAAAAAAAAAAAATGTAACTTTAAAAAGACACACATAAAGTCCAAAAAAAAAAAAGTTAGAAAAACACCATAACTTTTAAAAGACACACACACACACAAATTCAAAAACAAGATAAGATTAATAAACATTTACAAAAAAAATGAAAAAACTAACATCATATAATAGTATTAGATAGTAGAATATTTTATTATAAATCTAAGAAATCAGATCTTTTTAGATCAAATAGATCATTTAGGTCAGGCCCCGGAATCGTTATATGTATATGTTTTTGATTAGCATCAATGCCATCTCTACGCAAACACCAAGGATGAGAATACAACCAAAGAATTAACAAAAATCCATAAGAAACATGGAATTAAAATGATAAAAAAATTATTATATTTATATTAAGAAAGGGAGTAGATCCAATGATATAAAGAAAATTGCAAAAAATAAGTCAGACTGAAGATGAGAAAAAAAATGATAGAAAGGCGTAGCAATCAAACATATAATCACATTGACGTCCTTTTTTATCTCAATTTTTTTTAATTAATAAACTTGATATATAATTTAATATACATACACTTTATATATACAGACCAGCAAATTATTTTTCTATGTCACTAAATCTTTTTCTCATATTATAAAAAATGTTTCTCTCCCGTAGTTATACTATTATTGTTATCTTAGTTCATTGTAAAATTAATCCATTCTCATTTCAATATTTCAAAATGTCAGTATGAGTTCATTTTAATGACTAGTAAAATAATCTATCTCCGTGTGATAGATAAAATCATTATAGTAGTGTATTATTAACCACAACTAATATATATGTAGTATTATTTAGAAAAATCATAAGACAATAAATAAGCAAATTTTTCTCTCTCATTTCAACGGGTAATCTAAACTTTAAAAAAACAATACAAAATATTTCAAATAAATGTTTAAAAATAAAATAAATAATCATGGTGGCGCTGCCTTACAAAAATTCAAAATAGCATAATAATAAACCATATCCTGCAGTTTAAATTTTAATGTATGTAATCTATAAGTTCTTAGATTACATAAGTTGAACATAAATAATTAAAGTAATGTTGATTATCTATGGACTGCAGGCTTCACATTCTCCGCTGAATATAGTACTGTGTGAAAAAATTTTTTAACGTGTCAGACATTATTTAATAAAGTGATAAAGTGGCCGACTTTGGAACTCAAAGGTCCAATAATTTGAATTTCCAGCTATCATTTCCAGTACTGCAACTTTTTTTATGAATTCCTAAGCAATTATTCTGTTATTTTACATTTTTTAATAATAAAAAAAATTGCATAATAATATAATCTTATTTACTAATATAAAAAAAATGAAAATGGAAAATTTGCTTTAGTAATTAAAATATGATTGATAATAAATAAAAAAAATTAAATGTTATTATGAACAATACAAGTTTTATAAAAAATACAAACAATGTCAAATGTAGCTGAAATCCTCACCAATAAATATAGATAAGTAGATTGGCCAGAAAATAGACAAGAAAGTGAGTATATAGGTAGAAAAGGAGAAAAAAGGTAGGGAGTTAGTAGGCTACTAGGTAGATGCCTAAATGAATGGATAGATAGATACATTCTATCTATTTTAGATATATACAAATATATAAATAAAGAGTTAGATGAATAGATAGATAATCATCTTTCTTATCAGATAAGAGTTTACATAATTCAACAAATGAGGTGTTTCAGCAAATATTTGATCTTACACGAAACCAAAATAAATAGGACTCTACTCAGCAAAAAATTTTAGACATGAATTCCATAAGAAAATATTTTGATGAAAAAAAAAGTTTATATATAAAATTTGATACAGTAAGAATTCATATGGTAGTACATTTTTATTTCAATAAACAATCACTGCAGAATTAAAGACTTGATTAATAAAATTATATACATAATAACAATAACAACTAGCATATATTTATTACAGAATAAAAAGAATTGAAATATTTACATAAATTAGTTAAGGTTCAAAAAACCATTTTTTTTTTAATGAAAGCCAAAATTTATAATGCCATTTAATGTGTACTTATTTAGTAGCTACAAAATAGCTTACTTTGAGATTTTTTGGTCATTAGAGTGGCACCATTATTACTTGCATTTTTTCACTATTTTGTAGTTATTTATATATTTAATCACACTATATATATTTTTTTTGCATGGAAGTCATATTAAAATTATTTGTTTAAAATAAATCTGAAGATATCAGTATTATACAGAATTACAGAAATTTTAGAATAAAAATTTAATATAAAACCAATCAACAGATGCCACCATTTTGATTTTGATACAAGTGACAATTTCTGATAGGTGGATTGTTTGCCCTCAAAACAATATTTGAATGTATCTTTCTGAAGAGAAAAATTGTAATTTTCATTAATTTAAAAACATATTTAAGTTTATTTATACAATATAATTTGTAAAATATTATTTTAAACCAAAACTCACTTGGTTACAATTAGATTTTGTTTGAAAATATTTATTTAAAAAAAAACAAGAAATTAAAAATTTAGTTAAGGCAAAGTGGAAGCAATTCTTACTGGCTAACAAAAATGGATTATATACATGCTGATAAAGAAATTTCTTTTATAATTTTAATAATAATAAATTTAATTTTGAATTTTAAGACATATTTTCATTCTTTAACTATATCTAAACTAAAACTCATTTCTATTGTAAAAATGAAATTCAAATAAGAAATATTTAATTTTACAATTTTTATGGATAGGCAACATTATGTTCAATAATGAAAAGCACCATTGTTGGAGCTAAGAACTCCATTTAATAATGTATTTCCATATTTTGCAAAATTGAAATATTAACTTTTAGAATGTCTATTATTTGAAAGCTCACATTTGTAGTAAATAGTGTAAAAATTATCAATATACATTAAGAATAGGTTTAATTGTAAAAATAAAATGTTGCAAATATGCACAAAGTTTTTACTAAGGTCATTGAAAAAGAAGAGAGGAGTTGGCTACTGAATAGATTAAAATATTAGTTGTAACTCATAAAAAATCCTAAATAAAAAATAATTCCACATATTTAATGCTTCAAATCTTTAGATTGCAAATTTTATATAATTATTTCTTCTAATTAATGCATTAAGAATTCAAAATATACTCTACAAACACATTGAATGTCTTACATTGTTTAGTGCAACAGTACAAAAATATAGACTTCTGAATCAATTTCCAACTGAAAACATAATCTCAGTTTGAACAATTGCTGTTCTTACTTTGGTGCTTGAACATCACATAATCTCCAAATTAATAAATTATACCAATAATTATTTACAAAACCATGAATATTTTTATCACTTAAAACTGTACTCAATAAAGCAAAACAAATAATATTGTTTTAAGATGTGTTCATTCTAGGAATACATGCAAACTATTTCAAACAAATTACAAGCAATATTATATATAAAAAAAATAGGAACAAAAAAATACAATTAAAAATTTATCATTAAAAGAGTCTGAATTAAAAGAGTGAATTCCAGAACATTCACCTTTTGTAATGTCATATAAGAAAGTATCATTTTTGTTTACTTAATGATTTAAATGTTGATACTGCCAGAATTAGAATGTTATTATTATACACTATTGTGAGAGGTGAGTATTTTGAAAATATTATATAGAATTTAACTTATTGAATTAATAATATTGGCATATCCGGAATGATTACTATACATCTTCCATAAGATAATTAAAATAAGTACTGAATAATATATGACTTAAAAATATTAGTTGCTCAATCCAAAACAGAAAATGAATATATTTATTTAGTATTAATGTTCACCTTGATAGGTTAAATTTACTATTTAATTACTGTTAAATTTCAAATTGTATTGTTCCAAAAAATATTTAAACAACATAGTTTCACCTGTTTCTTTTTAAAAAAATTAATCCCCAATACTATTTCTAAGATTGATGCAATGTTGTTCATGATTATATCAAAAATAGTCATCTTTACCCATCTCAGAGCCATCACATAATATACTGATTGCTGAATTGTTTTAAACACTTCAGAGTTATTATTTAAACTGTTTTTACTGTTCATATAAACTATTACAGTGCTATCATATTTGACATTTTAGGCATCATGAAAGTGCTGCGACCACTACTTTTCTATGTTGTTTTAAAGCATTGTATATGTTAAATTATGGTATCTGACAGGCTGCAGTGATTCTTTCTAAACAGCTTCCATTTTTAATGTATTAATTTTAATCCAAACGATGTCAGCAGTATACACATCTTTATGGACTTTTGTCTGTGATTGTCAACACATTCTACTGTTCTGACAAAGCTATGAAGGAGATAGTGATTTATGATTGGCTGATGGATATTTTAGATTCATTTCCCCTGTGGCTAAATGTCATGCATAAAGTGATTTTCAGTAATTGTTAATGACTAGAGTGCAATATTTTTGTAAAAGACTTATTATTAAATGAAAAACTATGTCACTAAGGGGAGTTTGTATTTGAAAACATTTTATTTTTAAAATGACAGCTCTTAGAAAGCATGTTAGGAAAAACAGAAAATACCACAGAAAAGCCATTAGAGGTTACAAAGAAAATTGTTTTATAAAAACTGTAAGTGAAATATTTTAATAACAATAATTTATTAACTTTTAGAATTTTTTTATTTCTTTGATGATAACTAATTCTAAATATATCATTTTTTATTCAAATATCTAATATTTCATTCTTTTAACTTTTTTGAATAGATATGTTTGCTTTTGTTATTGATAAGTCTGCCAATTAATTACTTATTTTCACAATTTATAAATATTAATTTTTTATGTTTTAAAATTGTAATTATTAGAAGGCTTAAATATTTATAATATAGCCTATAAATCGATGTTGTAATAGATGTAAAAAATATTTAATAGCACACACACACAAATCAAACATGGTGTCATAGTAAAAATTTTCATTGCTCAAGTCCATTCAAAAATTTGAGGGTCAGGTTGACACTGAAAGAATTAATGGTTTATAAGTAATACAATTTTTTAAAAAAATGTTTGCATTTTATAAAAAAAAATATTGCCTAAAAATAGGTAATATTATCAGCATTTATGAAAAAGATAAGTTTATGTATACTCATGTATTCATGGATAAATTATATAACAGACTTTAAAAATATGTCAGGACTAATTACTATGATGAAGTTATGCTTACTAGAGCTGTTCCTCTTGTTTGTCCATGACAAAAAAGATAAATGACATTTTTATGCTTATTTTCATTCATATCTATGAAAAGTTCAATATTAATTACCCAGACCCTTGCATAATCTAAATGAAATTCAAGAAAAATGCATTGACTTTTTATAACCCACAGACTTGATTGTTTAAAATGAGCCATTATTTATTCAAAAACTATTTTTATTTAATCTTGAATAAACAATAGACATATTTTAATAACAACAATGAGAAAAAACAGTTTAGTAATCAAATTAAAATAGAATCCTAATTCACTTGGTTGCCAATTTTTTTTTATATTTCTTAATTTAAATTTTCAATTCAGATATATAATATTTAAATACAAGTATAGTATACAAACTTAAAACAGATGTAATTAAAGGGATTTGAACCCAGACTTTCAAACTCACTTCAGCCATTCATTCTATCTAATATTATCTTTTCTTAGAAAATATGAAAAGAAAAAAAAAGAACAATTTAATAAATAACTTTTTAAAATATATTTTTATTGATTATCTACTTTTTAATGTAAATATTATTTAAAAAATTAATAAAAATCTTACTGCAAAAAATATTTAAAAGAATAAAAGATTTTAAGTGTTAAAAAGTTGGCAGAATGCCTGTAGAAGATAAAACAAAAGAATACAACAATTAATTGGAAAATTTTATTTGTTTGATTAAAAAAATGTAGAACATAAAATATAATGTTTAAAGTGATACATAAAATGCATCATCATCATCATTATTATTATTATTTAATATTTACATTTAATATTAAGTTACCATCAATTTACAATACTTTTATGCACAAAAAGTGTGTAGCTAAATGATGAGATGCATAAACTGTACGATCACTTTAAATATAGAAAAAAAACCTGCTAATCTGGAAAAGCTCTAAAACCAAATATTATAGATTATTAATGATCAATATATATATTAAAGATTTATATGGATAAAAGATATAAACATATATTTTGGATTAAACTGGATACATATTTTTTGTAAATAACATAGATCATTTGCATCAAGAACAAATGGCATTAAGCCAATAAGTGGCAATACATATAGAGTTTTGCCTGTTTTAATAACAGTTATAAGCAAGCATAAGAAATTGTGATCATGTGATGTTTATTGGCTTAAAACCAATCCTGCCTAATAGTATAGTGGTGGCTATGGTTATTAAAGAACCAAAGTCACCAAAATGTATAAGTACTGAACTAAGTTCAGACCTATATGGCTATATAAGCTAATGAGCTTGGATTGAAAATATTAGACTTTTCAATTTAAGACTCACAGTTTTGTAGTTAAGTAGAGATAAAAGGTGGCAGCTGGGGGGTTGCATTAGATCTTAAGATCTAGGTGCAGTGCTCTCAGATCCAAGGCTCCTCCCTGACAAAGGCCACAAGCCTGAAACTAGTCTGGGGATTTTGGATAAGTGGGCATTATATAGGGATTTTATGCAGAAGCCTTCTGGTATCCATTGATTATTCTGGTTTGCACTGAGTGGCAATACATATAGAGAAATTTTGCCTGTTTTTATAACAAATGACATTCTTATGTGATACATAAATAATGTCTAAAATATATGAACTCATTTTTGTATTGAAAAACTTCCAAAACTTGAAGTCTTTACTAGTTGGAAAAAGCATTAATTCCTCATTCATTTTCCAAAAATGTCCAAATGACCATTCAATGATGCTACAATCAGATAATTGAAAAAGTCAAAAGAAAATAGCTCTACATAAAAAGATCTAAAATACAATAAGAAATGGTTTACTTGATCCATTTATCTTGCTGTAAAAGTTATTGATCATAGAAGCTAGAGGAGAGTACAAATATTAATTAAATAAACTTGATAATTATCACATGACTTCATATTTATTTATAAAAGTACCATTTATTATATATATATATATATATATATATATATATATAATATATATATATATATATATATATATATATATATATATATATATAAGGAGCCTGCTAATAGCTCTAAACAAGCTTATTTATTTTATTTTTTATGATAAGTGCTACAAGAGAATATACCTGAAGCCTTTATCTATGATGGTCCCCATCCCCAGACCAGTTTCAAGCTTATGGCTTTCATCAGTGAGGAGCTAGGACATTAGATTCAAAATATTAACTCAAGCCAAGCATTTATCTAATTCTTAAATATTAAGAAAAAGATCCAAATCTTCAGACACCTACATGTCTTCAAACTCAGCTCTTTAACCAAAGAAACTATATGAGCCTGAACTAAATTCAGTGATCCCATATTTTAGTAGGCTTAGCAATTTAATATAGCCTAAGCCCTAATAGCAAAATTATAATATTAGTAAAATATCAGTCATATGTCATATGACCTATATAGCTTGTATTACCAATATGTAATATATAAAGAGCCTGATAATAGCTCTAAACAAGCTTATTTATTTTATTTTTTATGATTGTATTTTTTAGTATTTATTCTAGAATATTTTGATTAATATATATATATGCCAATTTTTAATTAGTTGTTTGCCTTATTATATTATAACTGAAATTTATTTAGAAAAATACATGAAAAATATCTACTGAATATTTTCAATATTTATTTCTAAGTATATATAAAACTTTAATGCAATAATAATCTATAGTTTAAAAATTAAAATTAATTACTTACAATTATTATTTTAATTCTTAATCAGAAGGCAATCAGCCTTTGACATGCACTGTTTAATCGTGTTACTAACTTACTGATATTATGGTGAGTATGTAGGATACTCTCAAACCCAAACACAAGATAGAGACTTTTAAAAAATCAGAATTGACATGTTATCTTTGTACATATATACAATTACATAGGTCAATCTAAAGCATTTCAGAATGAGAGCATGAAGATTTAATCTTCGTAACTTTATGTCCATTACATTATTAATTTAGTTAAACTCAACAAAATTTTCAAATTTATGTCAGGTAAATATTAGATGATGTTAGAATCAATTTAATAACAACATAATTTACCAGTGTAGTTTTCATTAATAATTCTTAATCAAAACGTAATCAGCCTTCAACATTCACTGTTAAATCATGTTACTAATTCACCGATGTTACAGTGAGTATGCAGGACACTCTCAAACCCAAATGCAAGTTAGAGATTTGGGACTTTTTATCTTTTAAAAGTCTATCTTGTGTTTCTGTTTGAGAGTGTCCTGCATACTCATTGTAACATTGGTGAGTTAGTAACATGATTACACCTGGGTCTCGTTTTATGTGATAGATAGGTTCCTCAGAAAAAACGCGCAAACAAAATCACGCAGAAATAGACGTAACTTACCTTGAAAAAGGGGGGATACGGACTGTGATTTTTCAAAAATCGCATAAAAGCAAAGCACCAATGTAAAATTACTTTAAAATTCGCACAAAAAAAAAAATAAGGAAATAAAATATGGCTAATAAAAAATTTCAAATTTGAAAAAAATTGATACAAGACAAACTTTTTTTAACTATAATATTTAATTTTATTCAAAACAATATATTTTTATGCATAATTTACAGTACAGTAATTGACATTTTTTATACACGTTTTAATTATTATCACTACTTGCCGATAAACAGGTTCTTTTGCAAACTGGTAAAAAATCAGATTCTTCACAAGAGGAAATACAATTAGCGCCAACTTCACTCTCATGTTGTGTTAATGGTTTTCTGGTGACAACATAATTAGTAATTAATCTTTGAGATGATGATTCTATTGTTTATGAAGCTCGTGACATCCAGACATACAACCATTTAGCTCTCGTTGGAATTTAAGAGCACATTCGTGATTAGTGTCATTAATAAGAAGATAATTAAAAATAAACTTCCAGACACTAAATGGTTAATAATTGATTACGTTCTTTTTTAAAAAGCAAAAACAGAATGTGATTTAAAATGCAAAATTAACACGCACAATGTTTGAACAAATTTACATTATAATCTTGTAAAATTTAATGTGTGTATACATAAAATGTGGAAATCATGATTTTAATTTCATTATTGCATAAAATCTTACTATTATAAAGCACTGAAAATATTGAAATTACTAAGATGAAAGTCAAATTCCAATAATGGGCTATTACTTTCAATATGACATAAGTGCGCAAAATTTATTATTTAAAGTAATAGCGCATTATCGGAGTTCGACTTCCGAAAAAATGTGAATCACGTAACTTCAAAATCACATTAAATAAATTCGCGTAAAAAGAGACCCAGGTGTAAACAGTGCATGTTGAAGACTAATTACTTTCTGATTAAGAATTACTAATGAAAACACTTTTAAATTATGTTGTTATTAAATCTATTACTTTCATAAATAATTTCATCTAGTCATTAAAAAATAAATTAACATTGATTTGCTTATGATAAATTTTATCATTTCAATTGCAAATCTCTTTTTTTTAAATTATTAAGGATTTTAGTAGGAATTTGAAAAGAAAAGTCTAAAGTAAAAAAAAAAGAAGTTACACTTACAGTATTTTTCAATTAAAAGAATTAAAAGACAAGGAAGTAAGATGTGATTGTTATTATTACTATTATTATTTTTAATCAAAATATCAATTCAAAATTTCAAAAAATTATCCATATGAAAAGTATTCCATTAGGACCATGACTTATAATAATGGATGTCAAAAAATGTGTGTATTTCTATAACGTGTATATTCCTATGTTCTAAATTTGGAACTAATGAAAAATGATGATAAACACCAAAAAATGCATATCTGATGGACCAATAATTACTGCAGCTATGCCTTTGCCCTGCATTGTTTGATGAAGTGGTCTAGCACTCAAGGTCATAGGTTGCATCAAGTTCTGCCACTTCTGGTGATCAAACTGCTTGTAAAATCCTGAATCATAAAGCATTTAATTATTATTATTATTATTATTATTATTATTATTATTATTATTATTATTATTATTATTATTATTATTATTATTATTATTATTATTATTATTATTATTATTATTATTATTATTATTATTATTATTATTATTATTATTAAATTCAATAGTTACTTATAAAAGTATAAAATAAATAAATATTTATATGGTTAGATACTACTAAGGAGCATGTCCAGTGATATTGAAGTCCCAATATGACAAATGAGCATATCAATTAATCCAAAAGCCTTCTGAAATTGTCCAGTTCAATAAGCTACTTTTGATGGATCTCATTTTTAGTAAGAGTTAATTAGCTAGTTTTAGTATAAACTTTTAAATATAGAGGATTTGAACATGACTTTCAAGAACCCTTCATCTATCCACACTATCTCATACCACTGACACACATGATCACACACATGTACAAAAGATAAATAATCACCAATATATATATATATATATATATCTATAGTGCTTGAGCACAATATATATATATATATATATATATATATATATATTGTGCTTGACCAGTACTCATCAGTTGAGCCAGATTATCATCTGCCATACACCTATATAATCAGTGTTCAGTTTATATTAAGATATGAAATCTTCATACTTCAATGGATAGACTTCAGTCTATTCTAACCTCCAACTCTTCAGCCATTCATACCATTGAAAATCTGATGATGAAAAACCCAAATCCCATGCTGATGCCAATATTATTGTTATGCCTGTGTTGACCTCAAGTCACTCTGACCCCTCATGTATAGGACCTTTTCCATTTAAATACATAGAAGTGGGATGGGCAGGATACAGATTTAATGTGTTGTCCCCTCATGTATAGGACCTTATCCATTTAAGTACACAGAAGAGGAATGGGCAGGATACAAAACCTGTATCCTGCCCACCCCTTTTCTATATACTTAAATGGATCAGAGTGACTTAAGATCAACATGGGAATAGCAATAATATTGGCATCATCATGGGATTTGAGATTTCCATCATCAGATGTCCATTAAAGTATGACGATTTGCTATCTTAATATAAACTGAGTACTGATTATGTATATGTGTGGCAGATGTTAATCTGGACTAACTGATGAGCGCTAGTTCAGCAAGAAATACATATATAGGTGATTATTTATCTTTTCTACATGTGTGTGGTCATATGTATCAGTGGTATGAGATAATGTGGATAGATGAATGGTGCTTGAATGTCTGTGTTCAAATCCGTATATTTACAATTAAGCTCCAGTTATATGAAGAATGCCTGTATTTCAAATATAAACTTTTAAATAAATTTTCTTTTATTTAAATTAGTTGGAGATATAGGTTTCTTATTTAATTATAAATATTTTGCTAAGTCTAAAGAAAAATAATTATTGGAAGAAAATATTTTTAGTAAGATTATAGAGAAAATATTTAATTAAAACATATGCTAGTTTAATTAATCTTCTTTAAAATTATGAAAAAAGTAAAAGTTTTCATTTGTTTTAAAAAGTATAAATAATTTTGCTTTCAATAATCTTTAAGACTATTTTTAGAAGTTAATGAATTTATAAATCTACTTTCATTTTTAAATATAGAGGATTTGAACTCAGACTTTCAAGCCACTTCACTATCCACACTATAAATTTGTAAATACAATTGGACTCTGTATTTGCTATCTAAAAGCTTACAGACGCAACCTATAATTTGAAAAAATAAAAATTAAATTTAAAAAAGATTAGAAATTATTCACAAATTTTATACGTATTTTGTACACCATAGCGGCTCCCACTTTCATGTTCCATACACAACCTCATGCATCTGCTGTGCTTGTATTCATTATAGCGTATTGCCACTATTTAGAAAATTAAAATGTCATTTAAATTAACCTAAACAAGCAAAGTTAATAATAGTAGCAATACTGTCAAGCTTAAAGGAAGCCATGAATAACTTCATTTATGAGATAAAGTGAAAATAAGTGGTTCAATTTTCAATGAAAAAAAATCTCTTGCTAAAGCTGCTTTTCATCAATTTGTGAAATAGCGAGAAATAAAAGTTAACGCTAGAATAATTTGGGCTTGTAGTAGAGCATAAGTAAATAGAATGTTCTGGAAAATAGTAGCATATTGCATAAAAAATTATTCTGAAAAAGCCAGTGAAAAATGTTCACATCAAGCAATTTATTGTAAGGAATGATTGTGCAAATTCAAAAATAGATAAAGTGGAGTCAGGAACTATGCTGTATTTGACCACGTGATTTCAATTATACGTTATCCAAAGAAAAACGTAAATAAACAAAAATACAAATAAAATTACAAAAACCTTATTAAAATTCACAAATTCTATATTTGAGAAGTCTTTTTTCTCTCTCTCTCCCTGAGCACTATATGATTATATACATTCATAAAATCTTTTCAGTTTATGTGGAAAGCACATACGTTTTATTCTGTCTTTATTAACCTTCCCGAATTAAATATACAGTATTTTGAAATAATAAATTATTTTCTAAAAGTTATGATAAGTAATATTTACTAAGGCTGTAAACCTCAAGAATATGCGCGTGAAAATGCGAAGGTAGGACCCTCTACAGGCCTTAACCACAAGCTTACACTTTGGAAGTAAAGAGGGGAATTCTTTACTTCAACCTACTTTTTATATGAATAGGTGAAGCTGAAGCGGTTAGATCTAAGAGCGTGAAACTATTCAATATTTCACTGATTAAGTTCACAATTCCTATTACACATTAGTACTCGCGAAATCCTTCGATTTACAACGAGTCAATGGAAAGATCTTATAGTTAGAAATTTATTACGATAATTTTTAAAGTTGTAGCTTCACCTATTCATATAAAAAGTAGGTTGAAGTAAAGAATTCCCCTCTTTTCTTCCAAAGCGTAAGCTTGTGGTTAAGATCTGTAGAGATCCATACCTTCGCATTTTCACGTGCATATTCTTGAGGTTTAGAGCTTTAGTAAATATTACTTATGTAATCAATGTGCATTTAAATAAATTTAAAAGTTATGATAAAGTTTTACAAAATTTTAAAACATGTTTAAAGATAATACTGACTTTAAAAAAAAAGAGCTCATAATTTCTCCTTAATATGTTTCTATTAAATGAAAACAGTTATTGAAAAACAAAACAAAACAAGTAAATCGCCCAGTTTGCTAGTTTTCTTTCTTTTTCTTTTTCTTTTTCATATATTAAATGCGTTGACCGGGAAACGAACCCGGGCCAACTGCTTGGAAGGCAGCTATGCTAACCACTAGGCCACCAATGCTTGACTTCTTATTTTTCTTGTTCCAGTGAATGCACAAGTGAACACATATATGTAAATATGGCTCCTTCAATTTCTTATTAATTATTATTATTTAAAAATTTGTTTACACATACATATTAAAGTATTTGTGCAATATATACCTATATGCATGATAAAAAGTATTGCCAACTTGCAGTTCAATAAACAATGTGCATTTTACTCTAATCAACATTTATCAACAAAAAGTGAGCTATTATATGCTACTTACATTGAACATAAAGATAGTTTGGAACGAAATATAGTGTAGTTTGAGGCCCCATTGTCTAAATTTAAAAATAAAGCTTAATTTGTTTTAAGCTCAGAAGAATTATTAAATTCACTAGTAATTAATGATTTGTTAAGCTCATACTCATTACGTAAGTAATATATATTAAGAGCGCTCTTGTCTTTTAAAATTGTTAATCTTGTGTTAAGATTTATAGAGGTACCTACTGCTGCATCTAGGTGTATAGTCTTAAGCTCTTGTTTTTTAAAGTTGTTAATCTTGTGTTAAGATTTGCAGAGATCCCTACTGTCGCATCTAGGCGCATAGTCTTAAGGTTATAGCCTTAATATATGTTAAATTCATTAGTTTAAATTTTAGAGCTCTTTTAAATGAAATTTAATATATCATTGCAATTTAATGCAAAAAAAAATAGCTGCTAACTACAGGCATTAGCAAGTATACATGATATCATATAGGCATCTTTTACATTTCATCATCATGAATTTTAATTAAAAGACAAATTAAAAAAAAGACGAGTAATTTTTTGAGAAAAAGAAAAAGAGAGAAAAGTGACCGAGTGAGTCTGGTCACAGTTGTACTTCCATAGATTAAAATACAATTATGCACTTATAATAAATTAGAGCAACAAACATTTTTAAACCACTAAATATATTTTAATGCAGTGCACTTTAGTGCCAAAGTAATGCAACTTACAGGTAAAAAATAAATTCATTTCTGTCTACAAGTGCTTCAAAAGACTGATTTTTAATAAATCAAACATCTAATCAATGAGAACTTCATAATTTCATTCAAGTTGATTTAAATCAAATTCCCAGAGCAAAATTAATTTCTGTTCATTTTGCTAAGGCTAGTAGTCAAACAACCAAACAACAAATATGAATATCAAATAAACATCTCATGTTAATACTTATATATTGTCAAATTATATTCTTATCTCAGTATATGTTTCATCTTAGCTCAATCCTATCACAACCACCAATAAGCTAAGAAGTCAAACCAACCTCTCTCACACATATACCTTTTCAAGTAATCCATATAGCAAATGTTATAATTTAACTTCATATACACATTATTATTTTTAGAGATACTTAGGCTTAATTTCATATAATATGTATTTAAATATTTTTCAAACTTCTATTCCAGCACACATCTGAAACATATAATTAAAAACATGGGGAAAAGATATTTATATATTAAAAAAAAATCAAGTTATATGTCAAATGATCTAATCTGTCAAGCTTGTATTACAAATGTTATATAATGAGCTTGCAAATAGCTCTTAACAAGCTTTTCAGAAAAACCCCAACCTGACTGGTTTCTGTTACTGGATTCCTCAGTGAAGTGCTAGGATATTCAAGCATTAGATTTAATATATTCAAGCATTAGATTTAAATCTAATGCTTGAGTATCCTAGCACTTCACTGAGGAAGACAGTAGCAGAAACCGGTTGGGGATATTCTGAAAAGCTTGTGAAGAGCAATATATTTGCAGGCTCATTTTATATATTGACTAAGAATGATATTTTGGTAAGTTTTGACATTGTTTCACTTTTTACTAGTGTACCTGTAAATGAAGCGATTCAAGTTTTAAAAAATATTCAGTTGCCTAATTTTGCTGTGGTTTTGATTGAACACTGCTTATCGAATACATTTTTTGTTTTTGATGGGCAGATGTATAAACAAACATCAGGTCTAGCTATGGGTTCACCAATTTCTCCAGCATTAGCTTCTATTTTTATGGAGGATTTGGAAAATAAAATTTTGACTTTAGCAGTTAAAAAACCATCTATATGGCTGAGATATGTTGATGATACCTTTGTTATTTGGCCTCATGGTAAGCATGCTCTTGATGACTTTTTTAATTTTTTAAACTCTTTTCACAACAATATTAAATTTACCATGGAAATAGAAAATAATAATCAATTACCTTTTTTAGATGTTTTGATTGAAAGAAGGGAAGATGGTTCTTTATCCCATGGTATATATAAAAAACCAACTCACACTGGGAGATATCTGCATTTTTCCTCTCATCACCATCCTGCACAACTATTTTCAGTGGCAAAGACATTATTGGATAGACCAAAGAGACTTTCTGATGATAGCCATTTTCACTGGGACCTTTTTGCTACTAATAAAATGCTTCTTCATAATGGTTTTAATTACAAAATTATTAATAGGGCTTATACATATCAAAAGAAAAAAGATTTTGATACATCAAAAATTAAGACAATTTTGCCATATATTAAAGGAGTAACTGATAGAATTGGTAACATTTTAAAGAATAATAATATTCACACAATTTACACTACTTATAAAAAAATTAGTGAAATATTTCCTCTTCCTAAAGATAAAATTGCTTTGGAGTGTCATGGTGTGTATGAAGTTCCATGTAGGGTCTGTCCACATACATATATAGGACAGACTAATCGTAGAATAAATATTAGAAAGGAAGAACACATTCTGGCAGTGAGAGAAAAATCCAATTCATCAGCTATTTATTCTCATATTAAATTAACAAATCATGATATCAATTTTGAAAAAACAAATATTTTAGCAAAAATTGAACAATATGACCAGAGATTGCTAAGAGAAGCTATAGAGATTTTTAAAAGGCCCAAGAGCATAAATGAAAGGTGTGAGTTAAAGAAGATTAACAACATTTGGAAGAAACTATTGGAAGAGAAAATAAATTTTAAAACTTCTCAACCAATAGAATTTAAATATGAGGAGAAAGAAAACGATAAAAACGATTTTAAATCTCACATGCATTCTTATGATTTGAGAAAGAGGACGCTCTGAGGAAGGTACTTGATATTGTACTGAAACGTCAGCATTTAGCTTTTTCACTATATGGAATATCCCGCAAATAGTAATAATAATATGACATCTTTTATCTGTAAAAACATTAGAATTAATATATATATATATATATATATATAAACACATTAAGAAAATTTTTTATCATTTCCATCTTATTATGCATCATCTCTACGTCAACACATATTACATGGCAATACCGATTATCTATTCACCATAAATATTGTAAGTCACTGTGATATATGAATCATGAGTTATGACATGAAATGTGACAGTGTGATTTGTACCTTCATAGACCACCTTCTGCCATTTGAAAATCTTGCAAATTACTTTGAAACATTCTTGTGACTCATGTCTTTACTGACACACATGGAATCATTTTGAATGTGTCATTAAGAGTTGTTTTATATTTAAAACAAAATTAGGTTTCTTGTAGTATAATCTATGGAATACATTGTTTTATTTTATGACACAACTCATGACCCACATAATCTAATTCATTAAAATTTTTGTGGTTAATATGTCACTATGTAACACATATATTGACCTAGAGGTGCCACTTCAGACTGCTTGGAGTAATGATCGGTCACCTTTTCACTGGGATACATTAAATATATGTGTGCAACCTCCTGCTTCATCAATTGGTTGTAGAAGTAATAAAAATTAATATAATACATCAAAAACACATTTATAATTCTTTTTTTTTGTATGCAAAAGCCCAGAGTATGGATCTCTGGACCAGTTACGACGCTGAGCCAAAACGATTTTTGCATTTTTAATTGAGAGACATTCAGCAAGAATTAATTGTTTTTTTTTGTATTACTAGTTAAGTGGATAATAAAGGTTCAAATGAAGAAATTTTTAGTGTTTGATGTAACATCTTAAGCTCTTTGATTACGTAGTTTGTTATTCTTTATATATAACTTAATTAATAATAATGATGAAAGCAAACCAAACCTCAGTGGGATGTAATGAGAGAATATTAATTTTTTTGAAGAGGATGCATATTTCAGAAATGACAGTTTCTAAAGTAAAATCTTTTAAGAGAAGTGTAACAGTATCTTTTGAAGCTGATATTTTTAAAGTTAAAAACTAGATAGTCAAGAGAATCTGATAGTTTAAAGAGAAGAATTATTAACAAAATGAGATCTCACATATTTTAGTGTATATAATGAAAATGCATTGCTAGGGGAAAAACTTTCAGCACTCATTAAATTTTTATTGATTAAGCGAAGATATTTGGAAACAAATTCAAAATATGGCATGTTAAATCTCCTATAAGCATGGGATTTGAGGATAGAGTTACATGTGTCTCAGAGTTTATATGGTGTATAGGTGAGGGGTGGTTGTAAAGGTATAAATTGATAATGTTTATGGTGACATCAGGATAAATCAAGGTATAAGATTTTAAAAGATATAAAGGGTATTGTGTGTCAAGTTATAATTCCTATCCTGGAAGTAGATGTGTTGGAGATGCAGTGTTGAAGATTTCAAAGAAAAAGCAAATTGTGTAAAGAATATTGAGTAATCCAATTGTTTCAAACAAGAGAATTGTTAATTGCAAAATTGATGATCATTACATTATTTCCTATGATGTTGGGAGAGATTTTCGATATTATGGTAGGCAATGGAATAGATTGAGCCATAAAATATAGAAACTTTGATGATGTGTGTATGGTTTGATACCTACTTTATGCTTTCTCTTTGACGTGTGTATGTTATTTGCTATAACATACCAGCCCCAAATCGTTAAATTTGCTTTATTAAAGTCCATTTTGGTAAATTTAATACTAATAGTGAGTGATTAAGAGATAAATGATTAGCCATTTGTTTTTAAGCTTCATTGTTTGGATTAAAATATTATTCTTCAGAATTGTTTGTTAATTTTGAATTAAAGGTCACTGGTCATTTTTAGGATTCATGGATACATTTATGGGTCTCAACTACCATGAAGAAATTTAATTGTTCTGGAGATGGAACTGTTAAATTGCCTAGTTTTTATCTAGTTAAGTCTTTATCATTGGTTATGTTAGAATCCATGTTTTATGAAGGCTAATTGAGTTTTTAAGTTTTTTTACTGGTGTTCAGGAAGCTGTAGATCAAGTTTTAACTGTTGTTAGCATTTGTGTTTAAGAGCTAATGTTTTGATTTGGCATAATACTTTCATTGTCTTTACTTTCCTTTTTTTTTCTTATGAGTTTTCATATTTTTTGTAATGGTTTGAAATTCAATAACAAACACATACATTGTGTATACTGAGGACACCTTATTTATTGGTATGAAACTAATTTTCATTAAATGAAATCTGATGGTCATCTGTGGAGGTTGGTATTAGCTTAGATTTAAATTCTTATTCACTGTTTAAATCAATTATCATTGATTCAGTAGTAGTAGGCATGTCTATTTTGTGTTTCTGGTTTGCAGATATGATGGTCTTGTTAGGGGAGTTCTTTATTGTTACAGAGATATTACTTGTGATTAATTGAGAATGTACATCTGGTTTAGATGTGTTGGTAGATGCTTTGTTTGTAATAATGTAGATTTGGCATGCTGATACGTTTTCTTAATTTTCTATCCACAGAACTTGCAGAAATTATCAGGACAATCTTTAATGATACAGTTCTTGGCTTCAGAAACCCATTGTGGGGGAATGCTTTTAAATGTGATTATATGGGATAATGAGTCAGTGGCATGAAGTGTTGGAATATTTGTCAGAGTGATATTACTCTTTAGACAATGAATTCAACTTGTATAAGTTGTACAATTTTGGTCTAATTTTTGTATTGGTCCATTACATAAAAATCTAAGAACTTCATCAATTTGATATCTAGTCTATTTTTATTCATAAAATTGGAAAAGAATAAATATTTTTATGCTGTTCTTCCATAAAATAATAATCAGAAAATAATAAATTTTTACAAAAAAAAATTGATATTTATATAGCTGTTATAAGAATTTATTATTTTCTGATTATTATTTTATTCATAAAATATTAATCTAAAATATACTTCTAAAAATTGAATAATTTTAGATTCAAATTGGATAAATGTAATGAAAAATAAAAAATAATGTTATTAACTGAAAAAATATATAAAAAAAACATTTGAAAAATATTCAGCAGTAAAAGAAAAGAATTATATTTCAACCAATCATTATGTGACATCACCAGTGATTTCTTTTTGTCTTAGAGGAACTTTTTTCTCTTAGAAATAGTGATCTCTGATTGTTTAGCTTCTAAAAATCGAATTATTTCACATTCAAATTGGTAAAATATAATGTAAAAGTAAAAATAATGTTAATAACTGAACAAAAATATAAGAAAAATATTTAAAAAATAGCCAGCAGTAAAACAAAAGGATTATATTTCAACCAATCATTACATGAACACTGGTGATTTTTTTTTATTTCTTATAAATTATGGTCTCATTATTCAATTCCATTGTATTTTCTTGGTCTAAAATTAAATATTTTAAATAAAAATCTAAATCTAGACTCATTATTAATAAATATTCTGTAAAAAGTAATTATAAATTCCATAAAAATTTATGAAATATAATTGCATTTTGTTCTTATCAACAAATGTCTTTGATAAGCAAATTACGGTCAGTAGCGGTCAACATTATTCACTTTTCTTGAAGAATGGTCACTTTCCCACACCTATTTTTCTTGTAAAATTTAAATTTTTTTGAATCAAACTTCATATTTCAATAAAGTAATGTAAAATCTTAATTATGAATGTAAAAAATTACAATAAATATATTTATTTACATTCAAAATCAATTATAGATGTGTAAAACATTTTGTTTTGATTTATGACTGTCATTTAGAAGTTGATGGCTATCCAACCAGAGAAAAGAGGCTGGGCTATATACCAATACACAGCAATGAAAATTGATTTTTTTTTTCAAAATATATCACCGTATGCAGATTTTTTTAGAACTAAAATTTTAAATTTCGAATATCCTATAAAATAAGCATAAAATGAAAAAAATGTGGCCAAAATTGATAACAAGATGACATAAACAACATCCAGGAACCATAATAATCATGAATGGGATTTAAGAATAACCAGAGACCTACTCAAATTTAACAGCAGAAGGGTTAAGGGTAATATTAAAAAGTCTTATATTTATTAGTGCAGGCATAGCAGCATTCTTCTCTAGCATATAATGGAAATTAGATGCACTTCAGGATTTTCCCGATTGGAAATCTGTTTTGGTAAAGTCTGCATGCCACCTTTTTATTTGCCCTATTAATAATATAGGCTCATCTAGATTAATATAGCATATAATTTTTCCATTGATTAAGATGACATTTTCTAAGAAAATATTCCTTTTGAGTATCTTATAGATCAGACTTCATAATTTTTTTTTCAATGTTAAGAAATTATATCACTTCTATGTGGAAAATTTAATTATTGCAATATTAGAGTTTATAAACAGTGAAAATTAGCATTTTGGTAAGTAGTGGAATAATCAAATTGAATTTTTCAGTGCACTCACATTATTCTATAGTGATTTTGGGTTGACAATTTGATCTATTCATAGTAGTGAACAGATTGTTTTGTATTTCATGTACATTGAAAAGATCGGTAATCTTTTATTTTATCTAATTTGTGTTTATTTTAGGCTCTATAGTACTTTCTTTTAATACTTTAGGTATGAGTATTTTTTTGAAGCATTTATAAGTTTAGAGTAAAGTGTGTATATTATTATTTTGGTAATTTTATTCTCAATGGTTTTAGTTATGGGAGAGGAAGCAAACATTTTTGTTTTAACTTATTTGCCATTATTAATGCAGATATTACATTGACAAATAGGAAAATTTTGAGAATTTTTATCAACAGTGAAAACACTTTTAAAAGAACTAATTTCAATAGTATTTGAAGAAAACTCTTTATATAAATTATCATTTATATTAATTACAAACAAAGCAAAGCAAAACTCCATATAGTAGTGCCACCTGTGCTAAACAGAGTAATCAATGGATGCCAGAAGGCTTGTGCATAAAATCCCTATCTAATGCCTACTCATCCAATATCCCCAGACTAGTTTCTGGCTTGTGGCCTTTGTCAGTGAGGAGCTTTGGATCTGAGAGCACTGCATCTAGATCTTAGGATCTAATGCAACCCTCTAGCAACCATCTTTTATCTCTACTTAACTACCTTTAAAGATTGATTATCATCTTTATTAATTACATTTAAAGATTGATCATCTTCCATCATGGTAGATTTTAACAAGACATTAAAACCATTAGAGAAAAAAGTAATTTTTATTTGAACTTTAAGACAAAACTAAAGCTTACTTTGGAAGATTTAAGTTGCTTTTTGTTGTGTTTATATATGAATGTAATAAACACAGACTCATATAAATTCGATTTAATATTATTTACTAAAACAAATATATTTTGAGTATATACGTTATATCTTTCCCTGATACCATTGGTGAGATATAACTTAATAGTTGCCATGAAACTATTAAAGAAAGGAACTTAGATGCTCTTCAATATTTATTTATAACTTCCAGCTGTACTATGTCAACTTGTCTTGTGTGCAGTTATGGTAAAACTTTCAGTTGCACTGTGACAGCCTGTCTCATGTCACGTTTATATCTAGCAACTTTAGGTGGGAACTTTCCTGATTCCTTTAGCCACATAGTGGACAACATACTGACTGCCACTCAGTTCTGATAGTAATTTGTTATTGTCTGCCTTTTCTTCATACTTCACCTATTGGCCGTTTTTACTATTGGATACATCATATTTATTCATATATTCATTGGAATGTTCAATTCAAAGACAGTAATATGGAATCTAGAGAAGCCCGTTAGTTGAAAATAAGTTGAACTACAATAGTTTTTTTTGTCTGTGGTAATATATGGGTTCAAAGTATTGAAGAAACAATTTTCAATAAGAATTGAGAATGATCATGTACAGATGAGGATGATCTTGTACAGATACTTTGTAGTTAAGTGTTAATTGTATTTTTATATTTGACTATTTCTATCATTTTATATGTGTATTGAATGTCTTTAGAAAAATTTAACTCTATTTAAATTTTCCAAATACATTCAACTGTTAGTAATAGCTCACCAAACAGCTTACTATATGCACAACATTTCGATAGGTATTATTATCCCCTCTTCTTCAGGTGTTGCTGGCCTGACCAGTGACAGTACTAGCAGGGGATTTGAACCTGGGTCCTTAAATTCTTGATTGAATTTTAAGGTAACACTCTAACCAACTGAGCCATCCTGCCAAAGGCAACAGTCAGTAGAAAATTTCATATACTTATCTATGAGCTTCCTCCTGATTTTTCCACCTTTTCCTAAGAGCAAAATTGATTAGTGGTTTCCATACATTATGTATAGCCACACTAGGTTGGCTTATGGGATTTTTTGCCATTGTGATGTGAGAAGCTTCTTTAAATTTTATTTTTTAACTTTTCTTTTCTATCTAATATTTTTGTATTTTCCCAATTGAACATATATTCATTGGTGCAAACATGGTTTGCTACTTTAGATACATCTGTTTTCTCTTTTCCTAGTGTGATTTATACATAATGTATGGAAATCACTAATCAACTTCACTCTTAAGAAAAAGTAGAGAAATCAGAAGAACTTCATAGATAAGTATATGAAATTTCTACTGACTGTTGCCTTTGTCAGGATGGCTGTTGGTTAGAGCATTACTTTAAAATTCAATAATCAAGAATCTAAAAAGCAGGTTTGAAACCCATGCTAATATTGTTACTGGTCAGGCCAACAACCCCTGAAGAAGAGGGCAGAATAATACCTCTTGAAACATTGCGCATATACTAAACTGTTTGATGAGCTATTACTAACAGTTGAATGTATTTGGAATATTTAAATGAAGTTAAATTTTTCTAAAGACATTCAATATGCATATAAGAAGATGGAAATAGTCTAATATAACAATACAACTAGAACACCATTATCACAAACCTTCAGGAAAACACTAAGTAGGTTTAATGCTTCATTATTTTAGGATAAAGTTCTAAAATCAATTCTTATTAATATAAAGAAAATACCCCATTAAAATAAGATAAAACAGTTTAAAACTAATTATTTTTATCTTACAGATTGCTAAAATCATATTACAATTTTTTCAATATGTCTATCTTCTTTATTAACACCCACAACAGTTTTTACCAAATAGACTTTTTATCTTATTATATTAAAGATACCTTTATTTTTTTAACTCATTGCATATCTTTCTATTCTCTTTTAATTATCTTCATATTTTTAATCTTTTTCCAAATTATCAATATATATATATGTGTGTGTGTGTGTGTGTGTGTTTTAACCTTAAGTTTTGCATTCAGAACTATGCTTGTGTCTTATGTTTATGTATTTAAAAATACATACTTTATTTCCTTTCACATAAGTTAGTTTACATGTTAAATGTATTAAGTCATTTAATAAGTTAAAGTATTAAGTTATAACATAGTTATAAGATATATTTCTTTATGATAAGCTTAAATAAAAGAAGCGTAATTATTTTTAAAGCAGCAGTTGAACTAATTCTGTAATGTTAAATATTTTAAAACATTAGATTTACTATTCTTATTAATTTATAGCTTATCTTTAGCTTAAAATACAATTATACACTAAATGTAGTTTAAACAATATTTATTATATTAAGTTGCTGTAAAACAACTATTTTAAATAGTTTTATAATATTATACAGCCTCCTGTAATGCAAGAAGTTAGTTACAATTCACTTTTAAATAGTTCTAATTTACCATATTAAATCTTTCATATGTGATCAATCATATTTATTGATATTAGATTATGATGAAAGAGCATGCATTTTATTTGTCTTTTTTTTTAAAAAAAAGTTTGACATGGTACTATATTTTATATGATAAAATATTTTTTAAGCATAAAACCAGAAGTTTTGCAAAATTCAAGAAAATTCATAAAATATCCTTCTTAAATGATAAACAAAAGTTTATATAAAGGGTTTATCCAATAATCTAAAATTGATAATTGACAGTATAGATTCTGAAGTCCATATGAACTTTAAAAAATATCAAATTAACTGGAAAGGATGTCTGACAAGGAGACTACTATTACTTTTCCATAGGGAAATAGTTATTAAAAAAATAATATTGTCAAGAAAGGCTTAATTATTTTGAAACTGGGTTCTGAAACATCAAACAGTTTGCTAAAGTCAGTCTTGATTCTTCCATTTTATTTTTTAAAAAAGATTTGGTACAGTAAGTTTTTTATTATTTTCATTTTTTGAATAAAAGTTAATAAGAAACAAGCAGTAAATATACACAAAAATGTACTCTCAATTTATATTACTTTTTAAATTTTTTTATACCACAATCTTAATTTATATATGCATATTATAATAAAAGATAAATGTTACAACATTCAACAGCAAAACAGGTTATGACTATAGAAAGAAAGATTTATTGATGGAAAGCACTTTTTCTACAACCGGTTATCACAATCACAGCAGAATAAAGAAAGTGAGGAATTGTGATCCATAGGTAATGTCAAATATGAATATCAAGAGAATCAAAATAAATCCATATTGAGAAAAATTGCATTGTAATGAGAAGTGAGGGGATGAGATGCCATTTCTTGGAGATTGGGGTGCTGGATTCCTTTTTATTGGTGGCATTAGCATCCCTAGCAATTGATAAAACCTCCTTAATTGTTCTCTTTCTGTCATCATGCTTTGAAAGAATACCATTGGCTGTGGAAAGATGATATACATAAAAAGCAATTATTTTGAAAAGTATTGTTCATTTACAATACAGTAAACAATACATATTATAATCAATGCTTATCAACAAAATGTGAACTATTATCAATAATATATACATGAAGAGCATTTCAGACAAAATGTGGTGGATATCATGATTCTATTTTAAAACCATTTATAGACCCATACATAAAAACAAAATGCTGCAAGTTGGCTTTATTTTTTCTTTATCTATATTTTTTATCTAATTCAATCATCAGATAAGTCTTTTAAGTAATTAATAAGACTAATGTTACAAGAAACAAAATGATATAATTAATACAGGATTAAAACAAAATTTTCAGAGTTTCAATAACTCTGATAAGAGGAAACAAAATCTTTTATTAAAAAAAATAACATTCAAAGATCAGCCTTTCAAGCTAATTGTGCATGCGTCTTTTGAGAGTGTTAAATAATAAATGAATACTTCCCTCTACAATACAAGATATAGTATTTATGCAGGAATAAAAGGAATCCTCTTATTCCTATGACTCATTTTTCTTTTATATGAGCAAATCTGAAGTACTGTTGAGGAAAGCGTGAGAGTAGAATTCTCACTTTAAATTACTATTTACGATGTTTGAATGAATGATGTCAGTGAAATTGTCTAGAATTTACTGAACGTCACTCTAACTGAAACTTAATTATAAGTAAATAAGCATTTATTTTTATATGATGCTATGTGTACAATTGTATTACATTCAAAGATCAGCCTTTCAAGCTAATTGTGCATGCGTCTTTTGAGAGTGTTAAATAATAATTGAATACTTCCCTCTACAATACAAGATATAGTATTTATGCAGGAATATAAGGAATCCTCTTATTCCTACGACTCAAATTCTTTTATATGAGCAAATCTGAAGTACTGTTGAGGAAAGCGTGGGCGTAGAATTCTCACTTTAAATTACTATTTACGATGTTTGAATGAATGACGTCGGTGAAATTGTCTAGAATTTACTGTAGATGGAAGTATTCATTTATTATTTAACACTCTCAAAAGTTGCATGCACAATTAGCTTGAAAGGCTGATCTTTGAATGTAATACAATTGTACACATAGCATCATATAAAAATAAATGCTTATTTACTTATAATTAAGTTTCAGTTAGAGTGACGTTTAGTAAATTCTAGACAATTTCACTGACGTCATTCATTCAAACATCGTAAATAGTAATTTAAAGTGAGAATTCTACTCTCACGCTTTCCTCAACAGTACTTCAGATTTGCTCATATAAAAGAATTTGAGTCATAGGAATAAGAGGATTTCTTTTATTCCTGCATAAATACTATATCTTGTATTGTAGAGGGAAGTATTCATTTATTATTTAACACTCTCAAAAGATGCATGCACAATTAGCTTGGAAGGCTGATCTTTGAATGTAATACAATTGTACACATAGCATCATATAAAAATAAATGCTTATTTACTTATAATTAAGTTTCAGTTAGAGTGACATTTAGTAAATTCTAGACAATTTCACTGACGTCATTCATTCAAACATCGTAAATAGTAATTTAAAGTGAGAATTCTACTCTCATGCTTTCCTCAACAGTACTTCAGATTTTCTCATATAAAAGAATTTGAGTCATAGGAATAAGAGGACTCCTTTTATTCCTGCATAAATACTATATCTTGAATTGTAGAGGAAAGTATTCATTTATTATTTAACACTCTCAAAAGACGCATGCACAATTAGCTTGAAAGGCTGATCTTTGAATGTAATACAACTGTACACATAGCGTCATATAAAAATAAATGCTTATTTACTTATAATTAAGTTTCAGTTAGAGTGACATTCAGTAAATTCTAGACAATTTCACCAACGTCATTCATTCATTAAAAAAAATAACCTAAAAGATAATTAGAAATTCTTAATAATTTTACTTTATAAAGTTTAACTAATTCTACTTTTAGAAGATAAAAAATAAATTTAATTTTCTATTCTTTTTTTAAATTATATATATATTCTAACCTCCCCCCGCGCATTCTCACCCCAAAATATACAGCTCAGTTAACAAATAAATAAATGAAATATTCAGCATTAATTAAAATGATTACTAGCTCTAATTTTAAAATACAAATTCGGTTCAATTTTAAAATGAATTAACAAATATTTACTATTTTCATGAGACATGGAGTGACAATACCGGAAACGAGATAGACTACATTGAGCCATTATCCACACGATACTACCTCAATGGCATAAGAACACTATCCCCCCTTTTACTATACCAAATAACTAACTCATAGTATTCTTACGACTTTCTAAGCTCTATTCACTACGATTAAAATAATAATCATATCTTAATCTTCTTTATAACAAGAATCTAGCTTAATTAAATAAAATGAAGTAAAATAAAATAAAATCTCAGGTTCATAAATTGTATTCTAACTGATTTAAAATTACGGTAGTAAAATATGAAAAGGGAATTTTATGTCATAATCTACTACACAGCAACTAATAATAATAAAAAATAATAATAACAATAATAATATAATATAATCTTATTTCTTCCTAAATGAAATAAATAAATACGTACGTGGTAGTATTTTAATAATCTGATAACAGAATACGTGTGGCAACATTAGCATATAATTTAATGTAATATTGTGGCAACCGACTTATGACCAATAAATAATATAAAATTATGATCTTTTAATTTTAACATACCAATAAATTCTCAAAATTCTTATAACACTTTTATGTTTACCTTTTGTGCAAAATCTATATGTCTGTTTCAATTATTAATGTATCGTGATTTCATGCATCCATGTGGAGAAATAACAACTCAGACACCAAAACTTTAAAACAAATTTAAAACAAAGTTTATTAACAACATAAATAAATTAACAATATTTTTACACTATATACATTGGATATCCCTTACTCTCATATCTCAACTTAGTTTATTAGTTTATAAAATGAAATCAAAATATTATTTACTTTTCCTAGTTAAATCTTATTTTTTAACACTTAAGAAAATACAGTATTATTACTTGATTTATTATTATGGTTAGCTTATTACAAAATGCATTTCTTATATGATTATCACAAACACTTTTCATCCCTAATATTATTAAAATTACATTTTTTACAAAATTTACATTCGTAATAAAATTCTACAAAATAACAAAATTTAGTTTCATATTGGTTGTATGGAATCTTACAAAGTCAAAACACTATTCTACATTCGGTATTAGGTTTTTATTATTCATTATCCGATGTTATTAATCCTAATATTCTCATTCAAACCTTACTTTGGATGATATTATTATAACCATTAATATACCATGCATAAGTATATGTTTATTATACCTTATTGAATTTTCTCTTGATAAATATGCAATACTCATTCCCTCCAACATTAATATTAAAAAAAAAAATTCATTCAAATTTTATTATCACTTTTAAAATACTTGGTTTAGATTTCTTTTCAAAATCTTATATTCATTTCTGAATTAATTTTACAATGTATTATATGATTCTTTCTCTCTTTATGATATTTTGGACTTTCAATTTTAAAGTTACACAATTCTATACATTCAAGCAAATAAACTATTCTTATATCAACGATAACATATCTTCAGTTCTATTTTATTCATTATTTCTTTGAAAATATCTTTCTGACCGATGCAGATTCATGAAATAAGGATAGTGAAGATAGATGCATAGGATCAAAATACAACTAGAATATTACTCGTCATATACCTTGACAATCATGGCACAGTGAATTAAAAGACACTATAGAGGAGTGACCTTTACCTGTCTACCAACCTCTATCATAGGAACGATGCTAAAGCTATTTCTTCAGCTTTATTCTAACATCAAAAGTTTAAAGATATGCAAACACTGTCCAAACCATATGTGTTCAGTCATAGGACTCAGTTAACTATACTAAATCACACAAAACTAAATATGATCCAAATCCCTTATATTTTCCTATTTCTTAAAAAAAAAACACATCATCTTGGTTTCCTCTCCACTAGTACTCCAAGTCACTATCCGATCTTATTTCTCAAGATTTTTTCTATACTGTACATCGACAAATACATATCGGCATTACTAACAATAATAAAATTCATTGATATTTTAATACTATTCCACTGTTCTATAAGAAAATCTTTTTACTACTTCCCTTCGTATATTTAATCATATACAAACTATTTAAATATCTGAATACTTTATCACATGAAAGTTCAAAAGAATCATACAATTGTTCTGTTAAATTATATTATTAATATACTTTAAATAAATTGTTGCATGCATATTCCGAATTACTCCTATCTCATTATATATTAAAATGTTGCATAAAATGTGTACATATAGTTAAGACTTTCACACTTCATTCTTAGGTCAATAGATGATCTAAAAAAAATACATTATGCATTATAAATAACCATCAAAATTACCAAAACGACCTTTATCTCCTCGATCGCGTTCCGTAGGCTTCACCATCCATTTGATCCTTGTAGATATAAGATTCACATCCATACACTTTATTTTAAACACTATTTCTATAATTTTATCAAGTTATTATATTTAAATTTTAATATTAATAAATTTATGTTTTATGTTTTCCCTAATCTCACATAACATTTTATATTTTAAAATAAATTAGTAAAAAATATTCAAACTATATTTACTGTACTCCTTCATTAATTTTCCTGAAAAACCGTTCATACTAAAGCCAAAAAAAAATTGTTTATTATTTCTTTTCCATTCACTTAATGTTCCTCTCCCTGCTTGTTCAATTTTAAGGCAAAACAAATATTACTTCGTTCAATAAATATTCATGAATGATAATCCTTGTTTTTTTATAATATTTAATACAATTATTAATTATGATATTAGTTAATCCCGTAAAGAAAACTTCTAAATATTCTCTTCTAATATTTCTTGCTAATATTTTCTCCCGCGGACTTTTACGATGCATCTTCTCAGTACTTTGATTTAAATATTCAATAAAACTTTTCTGTTTCCATGGATTCATTTCATTAAGTAAATTAGATTTATAGTTTCCAAATCTTTATCTTTATTAATCATTTCTCTAATGAACACTTTATAATATTTTTAATTCTTCTTAGAGAAAGTTTTTCGGTTCCTTTTTCATAAAACACAATAGCTCTTTTATATTATTATTCTGTAACTTTTTTCCTTCTTTTAAAATTCTGGTACTATATACTTTGTAATGTTTCCTTTAAAAAGACAAACATTCTTTCTACATTATATCTTTTACATAATTTTTTCTTTATGATATACGCATCTTAATTTTTCCATAGAGAAGAACTAAAAAAAAAAAAAAAACTTCGGAGTAGCCTTTTAAAATTGTGCGTCATAATTTTTCCTGACGGCAAATAACTTTTCTTTTAAGTTTTCTGTATAATGTCCAAATTATATTTATCTGAGTTCTAATGATTTTCTGGTTGATCACAAATAAACTGTATTCAAGGCACTTTACAATTATTTTTACTTTATCAATACTTTTAGGTACTTTTTTCTGTAGTATTTCCATTTTACTGCAAGGTTTAGGCTAAACTTGAATAAAAATCCTGGTAAGAAATCTTTAAATTAGCCTTCCATTTAAAGGCAGTTCAAAATATTATATTTTAAAAATGAAACTTTTAAAATAAATACAAAATTTTTTAAATTATAACACTTTTCTAGCTTACGATCTTATACAGCTAAAAAAAAATGTTCCTCCTTCCTTTACTTACACATTCCTTCTCCCGCTCTGTCTAATTCCTATTTTTCGTCTGCTAAAATACCTCCGTTGATTGGTTAATGACTTTTTTTAGCGCGAACAAATTTACACATTTTTAGTTTTATAATAGATTAAACTTTTTAAAATAAAGAATTTATGACGTCATGTTTTAAAATATTATTTAGAATAGTATTTTTAAACTCAATTATAGTTTTATCAAAATCATTTAAATTTTAAAACAATTATTAAAATAACATTCAATATTTCAACTTTTACTTTAACGATAGATAGCAATTATATTTAGTTTTATAATTCACAAACTTTATTATTATATTCTAACAAGCATGTGTGTGAAGGTATATAATATACAGTCACATGATTACTAACTTTATCAGATGATTTGATTTTTTTTTAATTTACGTCTCGGTCTAAATTACCAAAACTGATATATTTTATAAAAATTTGGAAAATAATTTAAAAATGTAGAACTAAATATAATTCTCACCATCCCAAAGTTTATTTTAAAATATATTAGATTAAATTTGAATATTAATTATAATTATAATATTACATATAGCGTTTATTTAATTTATTAGTTTTAAAACATTACAATTGGATTGTTAATATACTTTTAACTATTTATAGCTGTATTATTTTATATGGCCAGCTTTTACAACCATAAGCAAGGATATAATTAAGCTTTATTTAACTTTTTTTAAAATAATCCATTACACTTTTACATACCAGGTATTTTTCAGCCTTAAATTGTACTATAAAATCTAATCGATCATACAATTATCAATATATAACACAAACGTATTTTAAAATTTAAAATTTTTTAGCAATTGACCATTCTACCTTATTATGACCTATAGATAAGGGCACAATATATATATATATATATATATATATATATATATATATATATAGAAGGGACTTGAACTCAGACTTTCAAGTTCCCCACAGATATCCATTCCATCTTATACAACTGATACAAATAGCCACATACATGTAAAAAGATAAATGATCTCCAATATACGTATTTTGTGCTGAATCAGCACTCATCAGTTGATCCAGATCACCATCTTCCACACATATATAAAATTGTTGCTCAGTTTGGATTAAGATAGCAAATCTTCAAACTTTAGTAGTTAAGCTTTAAAATTTTCCATTCTTCAACTACTCAGCCATCTATATCATTGAAAATCTGAGGATGGAGCACTTAAAGTCCTTGTTTATGCCAATATTATTGTCATAGCCATGCTGACTTCAAGCCATATGATTATCTGGACTAACTGATGAGAGCTGGTTCAGCACAAAATATGTATATTGGAGATCATTTATCTTTTTTTACATGTATGTGGCCATTTGCATGAGTTGTATAAGATGGAGTGGATAGTTGTGGGGAGCTTGAAAGTTTGAGTTCAAATCCCTTCTAATTATATTAAGTTTAATAAAGATTACATGTATTTTTACATATTCAGCCTGTATTCTGCCCATCACTCTTCTGTATATTTAAATAAACATATTAGGGTCATATACGTGAGGGGTCAGAGTAACTTGAACATGAACATGTCAATAATATTGGCATCAACAAGAACTTTGAGTATTCCATTCTCAGATTCTTAATAATATAAATGGTTGAGTAGTTGGCAAGTGGAGAAGAAAGTTTGAAAATTTGCTATCATAATATAAACTGAGCACTGATTTTATATATATATATTGTGCCATTACAATTTGGTCACTAGCCAAATTTATAGTAATGTGCATGTAGAAAAAGGTCAAACAAAATCATCATCACAATTTTATATAACCATAAAAGAAGCTGTAGGGCATCCAAGTTCAAACCCTACCAGATCAAAATTCTAAAAGCTTTAAACAGAGAGAGAGTGGGACAGCTATTATATGCTTTACTTGTTTGTGTGTTAATAAATCTCAAAAAGAGCAGCACACACATTTAATATTTAAATTTTCTGTTAAAAAGCAAAGTTACAATGCATACATATAGGCAATGTATGTGTAAATTATTTATTTATTTTATATTTCAAATATTCAACATTTTAACTTTCTTTAAAACTAAGCTATGCTTGAACATTTTATTCTATACTTTTATTTTGCTTTTCTTTAATTATAAGTGGGATTTAAAAGTTACAGATTTAATTAAATAATTGGGTTATAATTACTAGGCTAGCAATTATAGTATTTAAGGTTAGTTTATGAATGATTTGAAAGAATGAAGGATGTGTGTACATTACATACAAAATTTTACATTTCCTAAATATTGAAAGAAAAGGAAGTATTAAATCTGTTAAATTATTTTTTTTTGTACAATTGTTTGTTAAAAGAGGAAATCTGTTTAATCAGATATCGATCTTTGTAGTAAATTTTTTGTAAATGATTGTCACTTTGGAAGCTTATAATGAGTCAGAACTATAATTTTTGAAATCTTATCAAGATCTAAAGAAGGAAGCTCAAAGATTTGAAGTGTTACCTGGATGTTAAAAAGAAAGAAAAAACAAAAGAAAGGAAATAAGAATTGAGTCTATTTTTTTTTTAAAACAAAAGTGTCTGGAAAAAGGATTGAACTTTTCAGTTGAAAAATAATATAGTTGAAAATAAATTAGAGATCTAATTAAAACAAATTTGTCCAAAAATAGCAAGTGATGCTATCTCTGATTGGTTAAGTTAGCTAAAAATTGGATATAAAAAGCTGTCTTGAATGATTATTGTGATTGATTCAGATATTAAACTATAATATTGAACGTTGAAAATAAAAAAAAATGGCTTGCTAAAAAAATTATATGTATATTCCATCGATTCCTGACCATCTGGGGAAGCTGCACATCACATAGGAAAGAAAAGATGTGTCTAAAATAATACTCTACACCTTTCAACTGACCAGATAAATAAGATGTTTTAATAGAAGTAAGAAAGCATTCACCTGCATTCAAAGAAGATGAATTAATCTACTGATAAATATTAATCATCAAGTCCAATTAATTGTTACAACAACTGATTTTAAACTCAAGAAAATTTACAAATGGGGAAACAACTGCTGTATTTCATCCACATGCTTGACAGGAAAAGAAGAAAAATTAATATAATGATTTCCAAATTATCCACTAAAGCAAATAACCTCAATAGAGTCATCATCATCAAATAGTTATCCACCTCAAGAAAGAGATTGTTCCCACATAAAACGGAAATGGTAGCTACAGAAATATAAGCATTATACAAGACAAGTTTGAACCCTTGAAAATTCGCCACAAACAAAAAAATCGGTAATATGACTTTTTATATCTATTTTCTTTATGATATCAGTCTTAAGAAACATTTTAGCAATAAAGTGGTATATTTTATTTAAAGAACTTTAAAGACTATTCAGATCGATTAAAACAAGAATGTCTTACTAAAAATAACTTTGAGCTTCATAAATGATCTTGAATGTATAAAATGATTTGATTATTAATTTTACAATATTAATATGTAAAACAATTTTTTTATTTTTTTTTATGGTATTATGATTTTAGTTTTAACTAATATATTATTATTATTTTGGGTTTTAAATAATATTTTGTTATCATGGGATAAAACACGCACATACATAATGATATTTTATATGTGTATAATTGCGATTGAATGTGGAATAATGAGTAGTATTAGAATATTAGATTATTTTGTTTCAAGTTCAGTATAGATTTCAGCGCTTGGAAGGGAGGGGGAGAAAATAATTTAAAACTTTTTTCTAAAACTTGCTCTTTCAATTTTTACTAACATTTTTTTTTACATTCTATTTACATGTTGGATTTTAAAGTATGTGTGCTAATGAGCAGATAATATTTTTTTTTAATACTTTTCTCATGGAGTGAAAATCATGGTCAATGTGACGTCCAATTTAATACAAATACATTTGAAGGGAAAGGGGGAAGAACTTAAAATTAATCTGAGGAGTGTTATATAATCAATTATTATTATTATTCATGTCAATTTTCATATTTATCTAGAAATTTTTATGTATATGTTAGAAATGTAGTAATAAATATTAGTTTGTTTTATTAAACGAGGCGTATATATTTCATTAAGTGTAGTCTTGGTTAAGTGTGATTATTCATCATCATCAATGGTTGAATATTAGTTATTTAAGATATAAGTAAGTATGCTAAAATTAAGCAATAATTATGCATTTCTTTATAAAATTTAGTTTTATGTTTAGGCTTAGTCCTAGAGCTGTAGTTGAAACCCTTGTCATTATTGTTATTATTATCATCATCATCATCGTCATCAACGTTTTAATTAATGAGCTGTTTAACTGTTTAAAGGCCATAAATAAATATTGATTTTATAATATTTAGTGATTTCTTAGTATTATTATAACCATATCCCATCATCTATTTCATGCAAGGATGAGTGAATTGCCATCCTAAATTAGTTATATCTAATCTGAGCTAGTGAACTTATAAAACTATTGAAACACATTTGTTATGCTAAGATCTGAGAAATGATTTATGTCTAATATACTCCACTTTGGTTTAAAGATGTTTTACTTTTACCTAAATATTAGTGCTTATAGTGATATGGCTCAAAAAGCAAAATCTTCCATTTTATTATAAATAAAGTACCAAGAAGGGATTCAAACCCGGTACATGTAAAAGGTTATCAGATATAACCATGTCTAGATTCAGATAATCTAGTGGCGCCCTGCTAGACCATATTCACTTAGTATTTGTTTAAACATGCACTTAACATCAAACCAAGAAATGAAAGTGGATAAAACCTACTGCCTGTATACCTGAGTTATATATTTTATTGAATTATTAGTGTACTTCACGTGATTCTTCACGTGATTACTATAATACATTGCTATAATAATTTGCTTAATATCTTGATATATGGACTCCTTTAAATATTTCAATTTGAACTCATTTATTTTGGTTACAATATATATGTGTGGAAAATGGTGTTCTGGACCAACTTATAAAGACTGGTTCAGCCCAAAATACATATAGTGATCATTTATTCTTTTCACATGTATGTGCTTATATGTATCTGTTGCATGAAATTGAGTGGCCTGCTATGGAGAGCTTGACAGTCTGAGTTCAAGTCTCTATTAATTACATGAAGTTTGGTATAAATAACATATTTACATTTAAATTTTATATACTGTAATGTTTTACATTTGGATTTAGGCCTACTATTGAGCACTATAAAGTGCTAGTTAAACAAACTATGTCAACAAGAATATTCTGACCATGTAGGAATTCAAATATTTCATGAATATAGTTATATTTCCTAATTAACTATACCTAATATTTATTATGATTTGAATTGCTGACAGAGTTAGTTTTTTATTTATTTATGAAGGTGCTAGAGACCGTAACTCACCAACATTCATCTCGCAGTAAATAACTAAATTTAATATATTTTTAAGAAATTTTCCCGGTCTTAACTACTAAACAAGCATATTGGCAAAGGTAATTTATACATTTCTTAAAACAATCTTTTTAATAATAAAATCTAATAACTAAAATTAAGAATGTACAAGGAAAAGATGATATTAAAGATAAATATTTTATTACAACAAATTAAAATATTTAAACAATCAATTATTAATAAAATGGAAAGATTATATACATGCCAATCTAGATGATATTGATCAAATAATTAAAACAGTTCATATTATATTGGTATTAGAAACTTGATAGTTTCATAGGTTAGTATGCAAACATTTAATGAGTCACAAATCAGGGTATGAACAATAGTAGGTAAGTTTGTGTAGATTGTAGATTCTTGTAGCATACTATGTAATGGTCAGATTCATATGATTCGTTAACATAGTGCAGAATTCGACCACCACACAGAACTGCAGCACCATCTAGGTAGCGAAGCCACCCGTAGTACTGAGTTCGAATATAGTTTATTGGTTCCACAATACAATCTACGAAACAACGCATCTGATGCTACATTAGTAAATATTTCTTTAGGCATGGTGGTCATGGAGATGCAAGAGATTCAAGAATTTATTTTTGAGTTAGCCAATAACAACACTAATATTAAACATTTATATTTTACAGAATCGAGGAAATATTATATTGAATGGGTATCGAATGAATAAAGATGTAACGGCAAATGTATAGTTTGAAATTATTTATTTAAAACATTTTATACTAAATCATCTAATTAATAATATTTTATTATATTTAAAATCTCAGTAGCGGTATGTCCGATACTGTTATACTTTACAAAGATATACATTTATTTATTTAAAATATTTTATACATTTATACGAAATCATTTAACCAATAATATTTTGTTATATTTAAAATCCCAGTAGCGGTATTTCCAATACTGTTATATTTTACAAAGATATACATTTATTTGTTTAAAATATTTTATACCAAATCATTTAACCAATAAGATTTTGTTATATTTTAAATCTTAGTAGCGGTATTTCCGATACTGTTATATTTTACAAAGAGATACATTTATGTGGCTGATGTAATCTAGCTACCTAAATTCTCGAGCAAGTATTTCATGAGCATGCCTTTGGGATTTATATCTTTGCAATGCAAGAGTCTAAAGTAGAATTAATAATCGTAACGGCGGACACATATTTATTTAATTAAAGAAGATATTTATTAATTACTATGGACAGACATTTATTTGAGAGTGAGTTATGTCACTAATGGAGTTATATATTGAGTAATAAAGTTAATAATCAAAAACACATGGTACATCTAAAAAGGTGATATGAGGGTGGCAGTATATTGAGACTGCAAAGCTGTGGATGAGTTTAGAACAATGGGCTAGTGTTTTCCATAGGCCCAAAGAGATAAGGTGTCTCATAAGCATAATCAAGGGCAAGTGGTTCATGCCACGATTACTTCCTGAGTGCGTGACGATCGTCAAGCCCTATGAGAACATTTATTTGTCCACTTGTGTAGGGCGATTGGAATTAATTTAAATTCTATAGAATCCGGAGTTTCCAAGGCTTATAATAGGTCATTGTGTCTCTAAAACATAACATGTATAATTTACAGACTATTCTGTTAAGATTTAAATATATTTTATAACTCAGCCCTACATCATCAACATTTAATAAAGAACATTTTTGACTCTCAAAGAAATGCGATTTACGGAATTAATATTTAAAAACTTAATAAAATATAAAACAATAGGTAAGCTGGGTGAGTATTAATAACTAATATGTCAGCCATTTGCTAAGTAGTAGACCCCTGCATTACAATAAATGAAGCATTGAATGCGTGTCGATTTATATGAAAATATTAAGTAATTTATAGAAGTAAATATTAATGATGATTTGCAGGACACACATCCACTGTTTCAAGCAATCATGGATTTGCATTTAGAAAATTAGGGAGATTTCCAAGTTGAAACAGCCAACAGAAGTATATAATGAAATATATTAATAGGTTGCTGGACAAGATGGCAACCATCTTGATTAAAATCTATATTTAAATTTGGCAAGGTCCAGTTGGAAATCTTATGAGCATGCTATAATTAAAATGTAAAATTTAGAAATATGTACCCAAGAAAAGATAAAATTAGGTAAACTAAATTATTAAAGAAATTTATATAATAAATTAATAATTAAATTCAAAGTTTTACAATTTAGAGTTTTACAAGTTATATAGATAGTGAGCTATAGTGTGATTAATATATTTAGAGTACTCTAGGGCTTGGGTACAGGTACCTGTTTTATATGAAGTTTTCAGATTCAGTAGCAAATTGTTCATGAGTTCAGAAGTAGCAGTTCTTTCCAGCATTTAGGTTATTCGTTTGTTTTAACAGCAGCAGCAGCTTTCTAATTGTTTGGCAGCAGATCTTCTTGGTTGATTTTATGGAGGGCACATGCGAAGGTTCGGCATACGATCGACCATCTCCAGGGGGGGGGAATAATCCAGGCACTTTCTACTCTAACATACTGTGGTAGGTAAATTAATTTAAGATTTTGGAGACTTTCAACTGATCGAGAGCACAGCTAAAGTTTAACTAAAAGTTCTGAGCAAATTCAACATGTCCCCCTTTCTTTGATCTTATCTTTTCACTTTTGTTCAATTTTATTTTTGGATCCACTCATTTGCCCCGAGAAGAATCAATACATTCTTGTAAGTTTAATTTATATAGAAAGCTGCATTTCTATTGTTCAAGTTTATTTTTACATTTACATTTTGTAATTAAAGATTTTAGGGAATTTTTCTTTTAATTAATCTATTATCTCTCACCACCGTTACTTTCAAAATTTTAAATACAAAAGGGAATATACAATTAATTTTACTTTTACTTAAATTACAATCAGATTTCTAAAATTATTATTAAATATGAAATTTAAACACAGCAATAAATAATGAACTTTATAATTTAAAATAAATTGTTAAAATTATATCTTTTGATATAACTAAAAGAGAAATACAAATTACATCATTTATTTTTATTTACTGCTTTAAATTTTGTCATCGCAATGTGTGTGTGTTTACGGTGGATTTTACACATATACATTTTTAATATTGCTACACACACAATTCGATACCAAAAAAAGTTTAAATTTGGATAGGATAGCGTGGTGGGTGAGAGACAATAGAAAAGGTGAAACTTAAGATTCGAATGCGAATCTTACTGTTTCAATACATGTATTTCTTGGGATCCCAAGCTCATTGGAAGTTAATTGATTTCTTCTGCTGGCATTTTCATGGTTCTGGTCAGTTGTAAGGTATGGCTAGACATGAAGCTTTTGGAGTGATCTCTTTATGATGAGAGAAGGTATCCGCAGAAACACTCCAGTTTCTATTCCTGTCTGATGCATTGGTTCAGCAAATGAATATTCCTGAATTTTTATTGCAATTAAGAGTAACAAGAGAGTCACAATTAGACCCATTATCTCACCCATCAAGGGTGCACAAAACCTTTAGCAAGAAGACCCTGTTTGCAGTTTTTCTGCCTCTTTTATAACTTCAGATCAATTTTTTAGATTTCTTTTTTGTTATCAGAATATAAGTTGATAATCTTGTACCTTTACTTTTCGTTTTTAGTTGCAAATATTTTTTTTTTATAAATTATTTCAGCCATATTTAATTAGCATTAAAACTTTGATTGTCATCTCTTGCGTTTGTCCTTTCTTTTATTTATCTGGATTATCAATCTGAATGCATTCACATTCTTACCAATATTAACATTGCTTTAATTAAATTAAATAATACTAAATGTACAAATAACTTTCATTGTACATATCTAAAATCAATTATATTAACTTAAAAAAAAAACTAAATTGCGTTTTTGAACGATTTTTAAATTTTACTTTTAGCTTTTAAAATATTACAAATGCCAAAATATTCATGAGCTATATGTATTTTAATATATATATATATATATATAACAAAAGAAATTATAAAGGTCTTTGTGATATTGATTTTTTCCTTTGTATTTGTAATTCAAATTTGCATATATTTGTTCATTTGCATAATGAAGTGATTTATTTCTTTTTTATAACCTAAATCTGAGTGCACTTGCAGTGAAATTCACTATAATCATAGTTTTCTTAAATTAATTATTGTTGCTGCTTTATAAGCACTATAATGTAATTGCGCATATATTTTTATTTAAATATTCTAGTTAGCAAATTGGTTACTGTTTTCTCTTATTACATTTCTGTGGTTTGCAATAAATCACACCTCCTTGACTTTTCTTTTTTTTTGTCATCATGCTGTATGCATGTTAGGTTGACTGTCTGTGGGTCAAAGGTATGACAAAATTGTTTTTTGTGGTCCCAAAAACAGATTTATATTGTACATTGCTTTTAATGCACCTGTACAAGTATTTGGCCACACTAATTTTGTTGATATATTAGCTTTAGATTCCCTATAATATACTGCCATGCAGCCTGGGCTGTTGCATCGAATCACATATATTATTTCAGATGCAGCTTATATTTTTAATTTGAAGTTACTAAGATTAGGGAGGATACGAAAACAAACTTTGAAAATTGAGTCACAGATCTTTTTTATCTTGTTCATTAATCTTGGAATATAATACATGGCTAGTCCACAGTTTCAGTTTTAAAGTTTGCTTTATATTTCTATGGAATTGTTTAATAACATTCCTTAGAATATTTTTGCTATAACTTGTACAATATAGATCTTTAATGTATTTATATATGTTGGTTTTTCTGTCTGCATATTTACAAAGTGTTAAATTTCTCTTAAGAAAAGCTTTAAATCCTGCTAATTTATGAGCCATTTGTGCTTTAGATAAGTGGCTTTACCAATATTTTACAACCTATTTTTATTTTCTTGGAATGCCATGTCTAAATACTTTAAGCTGTGTGTGTTAATTCATGTTTAATAGTCCATGTTAAGGCTGATTACATCTCCAGTAATTACCACATCTGAATAATAATTTTTTTGGGAGTACATATTAGAATGTCAGCAACATATCGATTATATGATACCCTGATTTTTTTCCATGAGTGCCAGTATAATTTTGTCTTCCATGTTCAATATAGCCAGTATCAAGTTTGCATATGATGACACTGGTAGGCAGTACCATTTGCCATGCATTTTCCATCTTACAGAGCTCATCGTTAAATTTTCTATTATATCTTTGTCAATCCAGTTGAGCATATCCATAATAAAAGCATATTTTTGAAAGTTGTATCCACTATTCTCCAGTAGATTTTTTTATCAATGTTAATGGAAAATCTTTATGGCACATGGCCTTATAGCTCAGTGATAACTAGTAAAGCTAACTTACAGTCTTCTTCAAAGCTAAGAATAGATAGATAACAATTTATTGACTAATAAGGAATACCTAGCTGAGTTAGTTTTGAGCTGGCCAACTACAGAAATAAACAAATTCTATTAAAACTTTGTCAGTTTTATACAACTTGAATTTGAGCTCATGATGTTTGTATAAAAGACATATACTCTACAATTCAACTATAAATGCCCACCATATATAAATTTCTGTGAGAATATTATTAAGTTACTACTAGATTTTATGCTATTATTAGGTTTAGTGCAATCAATCTGTCTGTTTGTATATCAATCCACTTGCTTATCTATCTGTCTGTGTGTATATATATATATATATATATATATATATATATATATATGAGTATATATATATATATATATATATATTACTCATTAGATTATCTATCATTAAAACAGGCAAAAACTCACTATATGTATTGCCACACATAGCAAGCTAGAGTAATCAATGGATGCCAGAAGGCTTGTGCATAAAATCCCAATCTAGTGCCTACTCATCCAATATCCCCTGACTAGTTTCTGGCTTGTGGCCTTCATTAGTGAGGAGCCTTGGATCTGAGAGCATTGCACCTAGATCTTAGGATCTAATGCAACCCTCTAGCAGCCACCTTTTATCTCCACTTAACTACAAAACTGTGAGTCTTAAATTGAAAACACCTTAATATTTTCAATTCAAGCTCATTAGCTTATATAGTTATATAGGTCTGAACTCAGTTCAATGCCCATGCATTTTGGTGTCTTTGGTCTTTAATAACCATAGCCACCACTATCCTATTAAGCAGGATTGGTTTTAATCCAATAAACACCACATGATCACCATTTCCCCAATACGTATATGTGTGGCAATACGTATAGTGAGTTTGCAACAGTTATAAGCATTCATGGGAGTTGGTGATCATGCGATGTTTATTAGATTATCTATCAACTTTCTACTACTAAGAATTCCTTACAATGAAAAAATAATTTACTATTCTTTATATTTAATGAATTATGAAAACAACAAACAAATCTTATTATTTTATTCAATTAATCATTAAAAAAAGGTTAATTCATCATTTTTAGTGCAGTTTAATTCTGTTGCTATCCATTAATGTAATTTGTTTTCTGATCTTACATCTAAAACTACATAATAAGCTTTAATAATATATATATATTTAATATTCTAATTTTTAAACAGATCTCACAATCATAACTTTCCAACTTTTATTAGATAGTAATCTCATTTAATATCCTTAGCAATTTTCTCTACAAATATATATCTTGAGTTCTTTATAACTATGAATAATAATTTTTCTACTGTCAATATAAGTTTATGAAAAGCATTTTCGTTTTAATTAATAATAAAATTTTCGATTAAGTTACTTTATTGTAAAAAAAAATCTTATAATTTGTTAGTAGACAATGCTGACCGGTTTAATTAATTAATTTTAAGAGAATGAATATTTCAATACATTTACAGATTATTAATAATTTTTATAAAATATGCTGATTATTTGAAAACTATTATGAAAAATTTAAAAAAATTTTTTTTTAACAAACAAAAGATTATTTTCTAAAGAAGCATATACACAATTAATCACTAAAGAATATAATAAAACAAATTAATTATCTTTTCTGTGAAGTATGGGAAATAATTCGATTAATACATTCTATTAATCTTACTAAAAAGTATGACTTTCGAATATTAATGCTAAGAGTATGATACGGAAATCAATTTTATATACTTATTATAAATGAAACAATAAAACAAAAATGTTTATTTAATCAAAAAAAAAAGATAAGGACAATGATGATGATCAACTCCAACCACAAATTAATATCAACTAGCCTCATAAGCATACAGGCATTAATGAGATATAAATACAAATCTTTTCCATAATAAATCTAAATAGAAATCCTAAAAAAGTGAAACATAAATATACAATTATTATATATAGAGCTCACAAATAAGCTCTTAACAATTACTGCTAATTGTGGATTTACTTCTATTTCAGGGATATAATTGTTATGTAAGAATATAGTTTTTATTATTAAATTTCCAAAACTTTGACCTCTGTATATATAGGTCAGGATTTTAATATACATGTATATTAAATTACATTTTTATATTCTGTCTATTATAAATATTAATGTAAAAAAAAAAAAGGAAAATAGAGTTTAAATGTAAAATTTAGTAAGACTTATTGTATCAAGTATACTTTCAATAGTTTCGCGATTTATTAAACTATGTTTTAGTATTTTTTACATTAAAATGTATATTAAATGTATCATTTTTTAAAACGTTTTTAATATTTAACAATTAGAATGTTTTAAATAAGAATATATATAATTTCACTATAGACAAATATATTAAAACCTCAAAGATGACCTTTACATAAAAATTGAAATGTTGAAAATTTAATTAAAAAAAGAACTATACAACCAAAAAAATTTAAAGTTTTTGATAACAGAATTGGAAAAGTGCATATACAGAAATAACATTATAATTTATATATAGAATTTCATTCCTTAAATAATAAGTGTAATAATGCTCAAGGGTTTGTAAGTAATCATTAAAAACCAGTCAACAGTTAGACAAACCAATACCAATTAACAAATTCAAACTGTTGTCAAGGCAATCTTCTATTGTTAAAGGGAGGTTGCTTTGACAACAGTGTGAATTTGTTGATTGTTATATATATTGTCTAAGTGTTGACTGGTTTTTAATGATAGAAATTCATGCACATTAATAAAAAATGATTCATCAAAATAAAGATCCTGAATGTTATTTTGGTCTATGAAATATAATATATACAGTCAAGCATTAGCGACTTAGTGGTTAGCATAGTTGCCTTCCAAGCAGCTAGCTCAGGGTTTGCTTCTTGGTCAGCGCATTTGACATATGAAAAAATATATATACACACAGATTATTTATGGCATTGTATTTTGACTAATTTTATGAAAAGTTCCATCATTGCTTCTAAAGTCTTAAGCAAATAATACTAACACACATCATAATAAACCTTTGATTACATCCCAAAATATATTTTATAAGAATTCAATTTCCGAAATAATACAGTACATTAATTATAATTAAATTAGGATAGATTCATAAATTGAAGCTGGGTCTTTGCATTATGGACATGATATTCGCTTTTTTATGCCACTTCAAATGAACTTTTTATAAAAGCAAATTTTGATTTATTTTTTTAAAATGCAACATTTTAGACATTCAGAATTATTAGCATATTTTTTCCAAAAAGTAATTAGAGAAATTTGCTTTTGAAATAAGTTTTTATATCAAACTATTTTTTTTTCTTAATCTTAATGAAAATATCACTGCAACATTGTTTGTAACAGTTTAACATCATTTTTTAAAATTAAAAATAATAATAAAAAAATTGAAGTGACAGATCATAATCCATCAGATTTTTTTTTACAATTAGCATTAAAGATAATTATCTAAAAGGGTGCAAATATTGAAAATTCATCTCTTAAACCTTGGATTAGTATTGAAGAATGTTAATGTAAATTATTTAGCACTAGAGAAGATAAATGCTAAACATACATGAGTATATGTTATATTAAAAGTTTAAGATATTTATCAAGTAATTATATAATTACTTTAAAATAATATACTATAAATAATTGAAGAGCAAATCCTAAGAGACCTTTATATAAAAGTAGATAAAAAGAATGCATTATTCATCAGGGCTGCCAATTGCTAGTGGATGAGAATGTGAATAGTTATCAATACTTGTTTTACCACCATATAGCCAATGATAACAAGATATCCATTTACCGATCAATATGAGATAGTTATCAGGATGGCTACCTGGAGAAAAAATGATAAATTCTGATTGCAGCAGGCATAGTAGGAGGATGCAACAGCCAGCCATGCATTATTACCATTAAGCAATAATATTTGAATACAAATATTTATATATACATATTTACTTGGCATCACCAAGGGATTTGGGTGTTCTGTCATCAAATTTTCAATGATATGGATGACTGAAGAGTTGGAAAGAGTAGATTGAAGCCTTTCTATTAAAGTTTGAAGATTTGCTATCTTAATATATAAACCGAGTACTGATTATATATATATGGTTGATGATCTGGACCAACTGATGAATGCTGGTGTTAGTCTGAAATACATATATTGGAGATCATTTATCTTTTTCACATGAATATGGTCATGTGTATAAGTTTTATAAGATAGGGTAGACAGCTGAAGAGAGCTTGAAAGTCTGTGTTCAAATACATTGAAAAATAAATATATTATGTTTATTTCAATGACCTTTTTTAATCTCATCTACAGAAATCTCTCTTAAAAAGATACTTTGATATATTTTACTGATTAATTACTATAATTAATCTAAACTGATAAGCCAAATGCTATCATTAATTTTTTGTTAAACTTTCTTTATCATAAAAATGTTAAGAATAATGCATAATCAAGTAAATAGTGCATGCTTAATTATAGTTTTTCTTCTTTTGTTCTGCTTTACATAAACAATAAACTTGTATACGGATCATTAAAAAGGTTTACTTTCACATGAATCAAAGAAGCAGTGTCTTGATGTGAAACAATGATTTTAAAAATATATATTGATTAACTATCTTCACTTCACTCTAAGTTCACACCAATTATAATAGTATATTTGATGTTATAGCAAATTAATCAATGTCATGAATAACATTAACAATAAATAGTAAAAATTTCAACTTTAATATTTAACAAATGCAAAGCCATAATATATTTAAAACCAAGTGTAAAGAGTAAAACAAAATTTTCATAATGAAAACATAAATTAATATTACACATACTTTTAATCCAAAGTAAACACAGAGTTAAAAAAAAAACCCTATAAACTCTTATTATGTATTCACATATTGGATAGCATTTTTAATTTCTTCCTGATATAGAAATATTATAAAGGGTCTTATATTATTATAAATGAATGCCTCATTGCATAAATCTGCCTATGTCCATAAGTATGGTTTGAACCCAAGTCTGATAAAATTTATATATTGTTTTAGGTCACAACAACTTTAGAAAATGACTTTTAGATGGGTTACCCATTCCTATTTATTACAGCCATTAGTTATTTTTAATAAATTGGCTTACTTACTGGTCTTAAATTAATCTGGACTGGTTGACTGGGTTTCAATGTGCTGCCAAAAAATATACTTACAGTGTGATGCATTCTTTATCATGATTAGTGTGTGTGGGTGATACTCATATAAACACTGGACCAAAGTTTAATTTTACCTTTATACAAGGATATTTGACCTTAAAAAGAAAAAAAAGGAGACATAATAAAGACTTCATAGCTATGTAAAATTTATAGTGACGGTTGCCTTTAGCAGAACAACTTAATTGCTTAGAATCTTAAGTATGGCCTGCTTATTTCTCATGATAGTATTGTCAATAATCAGGTCAGCAGACACTGAGGAAGAAAAGAGAATAACATCCTTTAAAATATTGTCTTCAATATTAACTTGCATGATTTTATCACCAACAAAAAATATTTGAAGAAGTGTAAATAAAGTATGAATTTTTATAATAAGCAATAAAATAATCTAACATATAACTATAGATATTATATTCACGTATAACATTATTATAATTATTATTTTTATGTATAATAATAAATACAGTTCAAAGCAGCAAGAATTTCTTTAAAATGGTAAATGATATCGGTAGACAATTTATCTATTAAATAGAATTTTATATATTTTAATATAAGATTAATTTTATGCTCCAGTGCCATCTATTTTAAACTTGAGTAATTAGAGATTATTAGATGTATTTAAACCACCATTTCCAAATTGATTTCTGAATCTTTTTTTTATTAATGAGATTTAGGATTTAACATTGGAAATACTGAAATAATTATGCATCTAGAAAACATATTTAACTCCATTTTATCTGACTAACTAAAACTCTAAATTCAAATTAGCTAAGCTTTTATATAGATATGACTCCATTTTGATAATTACATTTTTTAATTCTCTCATGAAGAAGTCCTCTTGATTTGTTATATAGTGTGAATTGGGGATTTGTTCTTATTACCTTACATTTGCTAATTTTAATCATTTTTGGATATTAAACTGTCAAGGGATTTCTATTAATTTTACTTCATTTACATATAATATCAAAGTTATTATTTTTAGAAATTATATTAATAAATATTTAAGTAATAATTACATGGTAAACCACTTAATTATAATTTATGTTTATCTCAATTAAATTTCTATGTATGTTACTTTAAATAGTATGTTTGTTATAATTATAATATTAGACATATTATAATAATAATAATTAATAATTTTACACTTAGTTGCTCATGAATCATGTGATTTCATGCACTTATATGGTACATTGAGCACATTAGTTCCATTCAATTATCCAAACTGAGTTTTTTTTCCTTTGCTGACAATTAACCCAGCTTAGATTCCAATTACACTACTATGCTAGTTACCTTCAGCATGTCATAAGTATACCAGGTCTAACAAACAAACAAAACTATGAGAATCATGTGCATGACTGTATGCAATGATATATTTGAAAATGAAAATCACTTACTGCTTCTCATATTTATAAAACATATTTATCAATATTCATGCCTTGCATAGCTTGGTGCAGATGTAGACTGGCAGATTGGAGGTCAAGGTTCATGGAATGTAGCTCAATTCTGTAGCTTCCTGTGCATGAAATTCTTATAAAGTACAAAGCGATATTAGCATTTAAAGTGTTCATAATAATATTTTTAATTTTTAACTGAAAGTTTAAATTAATTTTTGATTTATTTACAACGTTTATTACATTGTTGTATCTTAGCTTTGACATTTTTAAAAAAAATTTACTTGCATTGTGGGTAAAGAAAATCATTGTTTAGATTTACATTTTTTTAAATATTATTTGCTGAAAGAGGTTAATTTTCCACTTTCCAATTCTAATTTTTGGAGATATACATACTTCACATTACCTTTATAACAACTGAAAACACCTAAAGCAAAATAGAATATTTGCAAAACAAAAGTTTTTCTTTCTAAATTCCATGTGAAATTTTGCCCTTCTAACAAATATGAAACTTAGTAGATCATATATATGATAATAATATGAAAAGAACGAATTTATATAGATATGGAAATAATAAACAATCATTTTTAACCAAAAACAGACAGTGCAAACAAACAATGGAACATCACCAGAATCAAATATAAGTAGTAAAAGCATCACAGCAAATCACCATCAATAATTATCCTTTATGACTAGATTTAATAGAGATATACTATAAAAGTTTAGGCTAATCATCAGCAATCCAGTGCCAATCATGAGGCATAATATTATAAGAGAGTGATCATCAATAATTCTTGTCATACCCACATCCATAAAGTGTTAAATAAAACTAAATGAAATATATATATATATATATATTAAATGCATAAAATTTGCTCAAATCATTTTAGAAATGCTAATTATCAATGCTCAAAGATACTTGGTATCATATAAACACTGCCCAAATGAACTAATAATTGTCAAGCATTGTTAGCCGAGAGGTCAGCATAGCTGCCTTGCAAGCAAGCAGTTGGTTACAGATGGTTGTTACGTGTTTGCCTCCCAGCCGATGCTATGACATATGGAAAAAAAAAGAACTAATAATCATCAACTCATTAAAAGTCATCTTTAATATTTTAGCATCATATAGTTATTCACATGTGCATACTCCAAATACTCATATGCCCTAGCTAGATTTTTGGTTTGCAGTAACACTGGTGACTATATATGAACAAGAATAAAACATACATAAAACTTAATCTACTTCAGTATTAATTAACATTACTATTATAATTTAAAATAATGATTAATAACTTTATTAATCAATTACCAGTAGTAATGAAAAATAAACTGTTAAAGAGCTGACAAATATTCTCAATACAAATAAATCACATCTAACTTTGACTTATACATAGAGATTAAATACTTACAGAAGTTGATAACAAAATAGATATAATATTACTAAAATTGTAGTTTATAGATAGACAAACTGCAAATGGTCTGAAATAATATACATACATATGTGCACAAAAGTGCATGTGTAGTGATAAAAATATTTCATATATTAATTATTATTTCCTTAACTGTATTATTTTATTTTAATGATATTTAAACAATTAAATGTTAAACAGATATATAATATGCATACATACATGCATATTCTACTATAAAAATAAAATAATTTAATTATTAATGTGCTTTTAAAATATACAAATCTATATTATTCTTTCATATATAAATGACACATTAACCTGTGGGGAACATATATGCATTTTCTTAAAGACTTCCTGCTCAAGGCCCTCCCTACAGGGTCTTTCCTGTTCCATCAAAGAGGCTTTAATATCAAGACCTTATGCCTGATGTGTAGCAAGCAGGAGGAGACCATGGACCACATCTTACTCAGTTGTGAGTCATGGTCATGCCTTTGGGGCCTGGTTCTGGGAAGGTTGTCCATCCACAACTTTGCTAGTGTAATGCTTCCTCAGGCCTTTGAGCAAGGGCTTTTTGCCAACATATGGCTTGCCATCTACATCAACCATGGGTTCTGGACAATATGTTGCAAGGTATTGTTTGATAAGGGAACAGAACTCTTTCCAGAAGATCTCCTCATAAAATACATCAAGAAATCCAGACAAATTGATAAAAGAACTTGTCCTGACCAACTGGCAGAACAAACATGGAGTCAATTGAAGATATAGCAGAAATATATAATTCAGATTCCTTGGTACCAGCTTACATTATAACTGATTATAAACTTTCCATGCTTGCCTTAAAACTTTAATCTGCTCAATTTACCTAAAGTGGCAATGATATTGCCTGGGTTTCTATTATGTAACACATGAAACCCTCAATTTATAATACATGCAACCATCAGAACTCACCCTCTTTTGTATTCTTAATTTTATACCATATGCTATAAATAAAGTTTTCTTTTTGAAATGTAAAATATTTTAATTATTATTTTTAATCTCTTTTTAACTTACAAAGCAAATTATTCTCTTTTGCACTGTCATTTAGCATAAAAAATAATCATTGTTAAATCATAAACAAAACTTTTTAGGATAAATTCTAGAAAGAAAATATTAATTCATTCCCTTTTCTTTTTTTAAAAGTTTTTCTAAATATTCTTTATTTTTTTAATTTTTTTTTTGAAGATTTGAATATCAAGGTCTTTTGTTCCTTTAACTTGCTTTCCAAATTTGTTTTTATTAATTTGGTAACTACTGTTTGCTATTATTTTTAAAACAAGGGAAAGCACTATTTCGTTCACATAATAAAAAAATTGTTTTTATTGTATTTTTTTAACACCAGAATTTTAATTTTTTAAATAATATGCCACTTATAAGTAATAGTATAGTAGTATATTATTCATTATAATTAATATTTTAAATAATATTTTGCAATATATATATATATGATTTTCAATGTTGAATTTTTACATATGAGTACAATATATATATATATATATATATATATATATATATATATATATATATATATATATATATATATATATATATATATATATATATATATATATATATATAAACTTCAGCAATAGAGCTATTATAGGTTATTGGAGAAAACTTGTTTAGCCTCAGAAGAATTTTTATTTAGTAGTAATTGGCAGTTTTTAGGCAATATCAAAAGCTGATGTTATCTCTGTTTGCATAGGTATAATCTCTTAATATTCTTTATCAAACTAAAAATTTATGAGAAAAATATAATTCAATATATAATGTAACAGACGGGGTTCGAATACAAGAGATAATGCGACATAGAGTGTTAGTTGCTAGTGTTGATAGGGAGTGACTGTGTATATGTAAAAAGATGTATAAATAGTCATTCGAACCCTGTTACAAAGAGTGTGAAAGTAATGCATAATCTGTTAAAGGCTGGATGGTATGCTTATATAAATATAGTTGTATGTGTGTTATTATAAAGTGTGTATATGTATTAACGGTTATATGTGGGATTGACGAGAGACAATTATATAGAGTTGTATAAATTTGTTATTGATTATACATATATATTTTGTTGTTCGTTAATTTTTTAAAATTCTACCTTTTAATAATATTGGCTGTAACATGTGTTTCTTGATGAATCTATTGAACATATAAAGCTATAGAAATAGAAATGAATCAGTTGCTGTGGGCAGTTTGAGTTAATGACTGTCATCAAGAAGTCTGAGAACTGGTCATGTTGGTATTCTGAAACAATAAAAGATCTGGTCAGCGGTGTACGAATATACAAAGGAAAATGCGAAGTTAAAGGGTGTAAAACAAAAGAACTATTTTAGCCCTCTTAAAAATATAGTGGTGATTAGAAGGAAAGAGAAAGATGTGGCACAGATTGCAGATTGTTTTAACGTATAAGTAATTAAGAAGTTTAGAAATATTCCCATCAAAATGTTGGGGTAACTAAATAGTGTGAGTTTCAACAAACCGGTCCAGTGGATTGTTATTGTAGAACTCACCTGAATCGGATTTATTAAATTCGCTGTTTAAAATCTATCAAGTGTAACGGCGGTGAAGTACCTTCGACAACTTAGACCTCTTAAGCAAGTGAAATCATCTACTCCACCTCTATGATAAACTATTCGGCGTATCACATTGGAACTGTTTACCATCCTTAGGATCAACAAACATCGATAAGGCCAGTATTTCTTTAGAATTATAAATATGCGGACTATTAGCTTTGACCACATGGACACTCAATCGTAATTAAGGTAAATTGACCTTTTCTCTATATATGTGTTCAATAAATGCGTAGTAATGAAGGGACTCATGTTACTTCTATGTTAAATACTGTAGTAAATCTTGTTTAAATTAAATAAAATAAAAACATTAAATAAACAACTCTGATGTATAATTGCACTATTTCGTTGATATATATATATGAATCATATATGTGTGTGTCAGAATAAATGGATTGTGCACATGAATATTAAGATATGTATATGCGTGTATAAAACTTAGATTTATAGCGGGTAAATTATAGTGTAGTATACGTAGATATAAGTCACGTGATCAGGAATTGTCTTTGCTTTGTTCTCTAGTTGGACCATTTCCCCAGACCTTGAGATATTGAGCTAGTCTGGACATGCTACCCTAGATATATATATATTCAGAACCCTATTTATGTTTTCGATGAGTATAATTCTTATCAAAGTTAGAAATTGGCACGTGAGATGGGATTAAACACATGCTCATAAATATACTTACTCAAAGCTGCGGGAGAGATTGTATACGTGCATAAATTATGCAACAATAATATGTGTAGATACTTACAATGGTGACCCAACAAATGGGGCTGCGAATAATGGAGAACAGGCATTAAAAGGGCATCCTAACGTAATGTAAAAAGAGCTTTCTAATGAGAGTTGGAGATTTTTTTTTTTTTTTTTTAAAAAGCGATAGAGAAAACAGAAAGAGTTTAAACACATATTGGAAATATAGTAAATGGGCATATTTTGCGATGTGTGAATATACGTATAGAAAAGTTCTCAAGTGGTCAGAGGGGGAAAATAGCATTGATGTCTGTTCTGTGATATATATATAAAGTCATGGTTTATAAAATAGAGGTTTAAGAATTTTATCTAACATTGGCATATTATAAAACAATATCATTCCATATGATAGTAATGATGGATGAAGGTCTATCAGGTGGGTCATGCAGTGGACCACTGGAAGCTGGGGTGACGAACCTGGCATGTAATTAAAATAGTAATAGAGAGAAAATGAAGCCAAAAAATAAACAGAAAGGGGAAAAGCAGAAGGTGACAAAAGAGAAAGAAGTAAATGTAATGGAGAGGATTTTAGAAAGATTAGAAAGTCTAGAACTCTGAGTCCAGGAAATGGACGAGAGGTTCGAACAGAGATTTCAGGAAATAGAATGGAGACTGGGGATAGAAGGCAAAGGCAGGCAAAAAAAGGGGGATGTAAGGAATGAAGATAAAGCAAGGAAAGGGTTGAGAAGTCTGATGATAAAGAAGTAGAAGGAGATTTAGAGGAAAGAGGGAAGAATATAAAACAGAGGCCGAAGGCTAGTGAGATTGAAAGACTGGAGCATATGGGTAAATGTATGGGTATGGCAATACACACCCATGTGAACCACTTCTTAAAAATATGGCAGTTTGAAGGCCAAATGGGGGAAGCTCCCATGGAACATCTGCAAAGCCTATGAAGATACTTTGCCGTGAATCCCATGCCAGAGGAAGGTAAATTGGTGGTAGCATACAGCCATCTAAGCAGGAATGCCCAACCGTGGTGGGATTCATTGTCCCAGCAGCCCACAACCTTCGAAGAGTACCAGAAAAGGATACAAGAGACTTTCTGGTCGGAAGACTGCCAGGAACTTGTGCAGTACCAAGTGATGTGAGAGAAATATGAGGAAGGGAAGAAAGAAAATTTCTCTCAATTCTTTCATCGCCAAGTGGCGAGACTGAGGACACTGGATGCGTGTCATATATCAGAAAGCCATATCATTCGAATTGTAAGGCACAATATGCCTATGAGTGTGGAAAGAATGATGTTGGGGGTGAGGAAGGCATCAATCGGAGAAGTGGCAGAGTTGCTTAATGCTCCGGACATGAGTATATATGACCATAACATACCATTGGAGTGAGGGAAGGAAGTTGAAGATCAGTAAAGTATTAAGTTTTGGATGGAAGGGCATGGTAGTGGGGACACTGTGCATAGAAAAGGTGGTGACGATACGAACCGGAAGCTCATCGTCCACCAGATAAGCCAAAATTCGACCAAGAAAAGGGACCGTGGCCACTGAAACAGAAAGGTGGTACCGAAGGGAATAAAGAATAGGGAAGAGTCATTTAAGAAGCCGTTCAAATACACAGAAGGTATTTGAAGGCTATTGCACCAGGGGGGTATGTAACAGATGGGGTTCGAATACAAGAGATAATGCGACATAGAGTGTTAGTTGCGAGTGTTGATAGGGAGTGACTATGTATATGTGAAAAGATGTATAAATAGTCATTCAAACCCTGTTACAAAGAGTGTGAAAGTAATGCGTAATCTGTTAAAGGCTGGACGGTATGCTTATATAAATATAATTGTATGTGTGTTATTATAAAGTGTGTATATGTATTAACGGTTATATGTTGGATTGACAAGACGCAATTATATAAAGTTGTATAAGTTTGTTATTGATTATACATATATATTTTGTTGTTCATTAATTTTTTTAAATTCTACCTTTTAATAATATTAGCGGTAACACGTGTTTCTTGCTGAATCTATTGAACATATAAAGCTACAGAAATAGAAATGAATCAGTTGCTGCGGGCAGTTTGAGTTAATGATTGTCGTCAAGAAGTCTGAGAACTGGTCACGTTGGTATTCTGAAACAATAGAAGATCTGTTCAGCGGCGTACGAATATACAAAGGAAAATGCGAAGTTAAAGGGTATAAAACAAAAGAACTATTTTAGCCCTCTTAAAAATATAGTGGTGATTAGAAGGAAAGAGAAAGACATGGCATGGATTGCAGATTGTATTAATGTATAAGTAATTAAGAAGTTTAGTAATATTCCCATCAAAATGTTGGGGTAACTAAATAGTGTGAGTTTCATCAAACCGGTCCAGTGGATTGTTATTGTAAAACTCACCTGAATCAGATTTATTAAATTCGCTGTTTAAAATCTATCAAGTGTAATGGTGGTGAAGTACCTTCGACAACTTGGACCTCTTAAGCAAGTGAAATCATCTACTCCACCTCTATGATAAACTATTTGGCATATCACATTGGAACTGTTTACCATCCTTAGGATCAACAAACATCGATAAGGCCAGTATTTCTTTAGAATTATAAATGTGCGGACTATTAGCTTTGACCATGTGGACAATCAATCGTAATTAAGGTAAATTGACCTTTTCTCTATATATGTTTACCATCCTTAGGATCAACAAACATCGATAAGGCCAGTATTTCTTTAGAATTATAAATGTGCGGACTATTAGCTTTGACCACATGGACAATCAATCGTAATTAAGATAAATTGACCTTTTCTCTATATATGTGTTCAATAAATGCGTAGTAATGAAGGGACTCACGTTACTTCTATGTTAAATACCGTAGTAAATCTTGTTTAAATTAAATAAAATAAAAACATTAAATAAACAACTCTGATGTATAATTGCACTATTTTGTTGATATATATATGAATCATATATGTGTGTGTCGGAATAAATGGGTTGTGCGCATGAATATTAAGATATGTATATGCGTATATAAAACTTAGATTTATAGCGGGTAAATTATAGTGTAGTATACGTATATATAAGTGACGTGATCGGGAATTATCTTTGTTTGTTCTCTAGTTCGACCATGTTCCCCAGACCTTGAGATATTGAACTAGTCTGGACGTGCTACCCTAGATATATATATTCAGAACCCTATTTATCTTTTCGATGAGTATAATTCTTATCAAAGTGTAAGATTGGCACGTGAGATGGGATTAAACCCATGCTCATAAATATACTTACTCGAAGCTGTAGGAGAGATTGTATATGTGCATAAATTATGCAACAATAATATGGGTAGACGCTTACAATAACTATCTGGAGAAGATTATTATTTGCAGGATTTCAAAGAAGATGCTGTTTTTGTACATTCTCACACCTATAAAAATAGCTTTTTAGAGTTAAGTCCTCATAAGAATGTGAGTTTGAAGCAGAAGAGAATCTTTTTAGTGCAATAAACCTCAACAAAAGAGCTATTATAAGTTAATGGAGAAACTTGTTTAGCCTCAAGAGAATTGTAAATTAGTAGTAATTAATAATTTCCTGGCAATATCAAAAACAAAAGTTATTTCTGTTTACATAATTATAATCTCTTAATTTTTATTTTTTACTAATCTAAAAATCCATAAAAAATATACAAGTCAAAATATCCAACTCTTTGGAGATTAATTATTATTTGCGGGGTGTCAAAGAAAATGCTATTCTTTTACACTCTCATACTTATAAAAATAGCTTTTTGGAGTTAAATCCTTATAAAACCGTTGATTTGAAGTGAAAGATGACCTTTTACTTCAATAAATCCCTCTAAAAAGCTATTATAGATTAATGGAGGAAATTTGTTTAACTTCTGGTAAATTATCAATTAGTAGCAATTGATAGTTTTCAGGAAACATCAAAAGTTAAAGTTATCTTTATTAATGATCTTCTAATTTTTATTCTTTATCAAACTAAAAATTCATGAAGAAATATCCTTCATTATATATAGATACACACACAAATACTTTTTCCAAGATTAGACTTATTTTGTCTTTGCTTCTATGCATATACTGGAATCTCTTAAGATTAAATTTTCTGAATCAATTAGTATATGCAAGTAGGTCTGTTTCACATTTTAGATTTCCTGTATGACATATCCTGGTTAACAAATAGACAAATTCTCAGCTCAGATTCAACTTCAATAATCTGAATTATAGTTACAGCAAACAATGTTGGCTACACACATGAGTTACATGATCACCACAGAGAAACCCACACATTTTTCTCTAGATTCCATTATTTATATTAATGGATTATAGAAAAAATTATAAGCAGAATATTTAAATAAGAGTTTTTAGTCTTACTTTATAAAAACAAGATTATAACTATGTCAACAAAGGTTATTGTTTTTTAATTCACATTCTTCAAAATCAAAAATAGGTTTAAAATGGATTCTTAATAATAAAAAAATTTCTTAATCCACTATGTATAAACTAGATTGGAATTTTATATATGCATGTCCATTGCTGTAAGTACCTTTGTTTTATACAAAAATTGTTTTGGGGTTGTATATTAAAAATTTACATTTTTGTCAAAACCAGAAATAAATAAAAATCATTAGCATCTGAGACCTTTTTTATATGATTTAGAATAATTTATACTATTTCAAAATTTTAAGAATTTTTATTATTTAATTAATCAATATTTAAGTCATTCTAGAAATCTTATTTTAAATATATAGAAATTTGGTTTGTGTTCATTTCTTTTTATTTCTTTAAACTGTGTTATGTGCAAGGAGACACAATCTGTATGAATATACAATATAATAAATTAAATAAAAACATATAAATGATTACATATTAATGATTTGATTTGTCTTTAAAAAGTATATCCTATGTATCTATAAAATGATTCTGATAATGTGATTTGTAAGAACATTAACCCAAATATGAATATAACATATATTCAACTTTTTACATACGAAAATATCAGATAAAAAATTCTGATAAATTTCAATATTTAAAACAAAAAAAAAACAAAACAAATTCAGCAGAAAAATATTTAATAAAATAAAAAGATTACTTTTCTCATTTAAAAAGCTGTTTTTTGCACAGGATCTTATACATAAGGGGTAAGAGAAACTTAAAGTAAACATGGGCTTGATAATATATATTGGCATCATCAAGGGATTTGAACATTCCATCATCAGAATTTCAATGGCATGGATGACTGAAGAATTGGAGAGTGGAGTAGATTGAAGCCTGTTTATTAATATTTGAAGATATGCTATCTCAATATAAACCAAACTTTGATTATATATGTGTGTAGGAGATGATGATCTGGACCAACCGATGAGTACTGCTTCAGCATGAAATACATATCTTTATCATGTGTGTGTGGTCATGTATATTGGTTGTATGAAATAAATTGGTTAGATGAAGGAAGCTTCAAAGTCCAGGTTCAAATTCCCTATAACTCCAGGGATATAAAGTATATCTGTATTTTAATAATACAACTAACAGTAACAAAATTTTAAATATATATAAAGAATGTTCACAACAAGGCACATTAACAAATACTTAACTATTTAGATATATGAGCACAGAATTTCACACCACCCACCACTGACCACTCTACCTCATATCACTGATACACTTGAACACATATATGCTAAAAAGATAAATAATCACCAATAGATGTATTTCATGCTAAGCCAGCAATCATCAGTTGGTACAGATTATCATCACACATATATGCAATAAGTGCTCAGATATATATTAATATAGCCAATCTTCATACTTTAATGGACAAGCTTAAATCCACTCCACACTCCAACTCTTCAACCGTTCATCCAATTGAAAAGCTGATGATGGAATACTTAAAGGCCACTCTGAGGCTGAGATTCTTGTCACACCCATGTTGACCTAAAGTCCATCTGACTCTTTATGTACAGGACATAATTAAACACATAGCTAAGTTGGTCATAAAATGGTTGTCTGTTAAAATATTCTGAGCATGATTGTAAAATTGTAGAATAGCAATCTGTTAATTATCAATTTATATTAGAACTATATAAAATGATAAAAAAAAAGTGAGAAAAAATATAAATATTCATAAAATATTGATGACCAAAAATGCAAGATTACTACTAAAAGTAGCATAGAATTAGATAAATAAAATTGAAAAAAGGTGCATCAAAATATGAGATTTTAAAAAGAATTAATAGCAACAGAACTTTAATTTAAAAGTTAATACTTATTTTATTCATTAAGGTTACCAGAATATACGATTTCAGTAATATAATTTGCTAATTAGTTGTGTTTTGTTAATACAATTCATTTTTACATCGTAAAGTAAGTCTTAATGATGTATAAGAAAGCTCAAGGTCTAATGGTAAGGTAAATTATATTTAAAGATTGGAAAGCACTGAGAAATGCCTTTATGGAAAAAAGATTATAGTTTCATCAATCAAATAAAAAAGGTAAGGACTTTTATCAACTTATTATACCAAATTAGAGATTTAAAACAAGAATTAATTTGTCAGTTAACTCAGAAGAAATTTGCCTAGAAGATTTAAGATGGATTCCGTTAGCCGATTCTAAGCCTGAGCAAGGCTTATGTAAACCTATGGTAATCGTGAAGGTGATTTTATGAATGAAAACTTTCAGTTAAAATTGAATAATGGTGTTCAAAAGATGTCAGGCAATGTCAAAAATGAACAGGACTATTATAATAATCAAGTTTAAAAATATCCATCTCAAAAATACCGATAATACAGAAAGCAAAAAAATGCAATTATGACGTAATGAAAGAAATGGAAAAAAAATGTAGATGAAAAGTTCAAAGATGTTAAAAACAGAGTTAAAACTAGTTTAAAAGAGCAAAAGCCACTAAATTCCCTACAAAATGATAGAAATACAATAAAAAATGAAAAAAATAAAAGTGATTTAAGTTCACAAATGGTTAAAAATAAAAATCCCAAGGAAATTTATAATAAAGAGGGCGCTTCACCGGAAGTGTTACAAAATTGCCATAACGGAAGGGTTTTGCAACAAAATAATTCAGGGACTAATACTTTAAGGTCAAATCAAAGGAAATTAGATGAATTATCAATACCTCAAGACACTTGCAGTGATTGTGGCCCACTGCGAAAAGATTCTGAATTAAATACTAGCTCTAAAAGATACCGTAACAGATCTCAAAATGATTGCGAGTCTATTAAGCTGTTAAAAACTCAGTGCGAATCTAAAATAAACAAAAGTCAATTAGACTTGGAGTTTCCACTGTTAAGTTCTAAAAAGGCTACTTCAGATAATCAAGAAATAAACATTGACAATACTGGGAAAAGGTTATCTTATGCAGACTGATTGAAAATTAAAACAGGAGACTCAAATCAAGAAAGAAGACTGAATTATGCAATCACTAACAGTAATGGGTTAAAAGACCAAGCTATGATGTTTTCCTGTGCTGAAATTGAAGGAGAATTCAATTATAACAATGACAAATTAAGCAGGGCATAGTCAAGTAATGACAATGATGAATGAAATCCAGAAGAGTACATTATAATTAGTGATGAGTTTAATGCTAGAATGCCCCAAATATTATTTGGTTCTTTCTCTAATTACCACAATGAAAATACATTAATACTCAGTACAACCAATAGCAAGTGCGAGTTATTTATATGTCTGACAAATGAACTATTTGCTTTAATTAAGAATTTACAAATCAGTGATTCAATACAAAGGGAGTATTATCACTCCAATAAGAGATATATCATCACTGAATTTGAAAATGTTTTAAAAAAAGAGAACTTCCAAAGGACTCAGATCTATTTAGACCACAAATATTTCATCAAGATTGATATGAGTAGGTTGAAGATGGTTTCAGGGGTGGTTTGAAATTGTTATCTGGGGTTCAAGCAAATGGACTTGCAGAAGCTACTGGCAAGATTTGGCATGGTGGTGAGATTTAACTACTTGGTAGAGAAGAGGGCTGGAATAGAACTTTTGTCAAATAACGCAGCCTTTTCAGTGAATTTACACAAAGAAATATCTCAAATTGACCTTCCTTCTGTCCCAGAAAAGACCAAATGTCCCATATACATGACGGTTCATGGAGTACAGCCCAAATGTTTCCTGTATGGGGACATGACTCACCTAATTAAGTTCTATCCTCAAAAGATGTGTTAAAAGTGTGGAGGCAATAATAGCAAGTACCACAAATGTATCTCAATGAAAACTGAATTACACATGATAGCTTGGTCCTCTATGGTTGAACCTGAAAGGATTTCACAGAAAGAAGCATAAGATTTGAAAACTGAAGAGTCCCAAATTGATAAGTAAACAAACTGAGTCACAGGTAAAGAAGGAAGAAAGGAAAACCACAATGGTAGTGGGTCATCAGATGCATTAAAAAAGGTGGTCAGTCAAATAATGAGAAGGCCAGTGACACTGAACTGACCATAACTAGAATATCTCAATTCAATGACTGACTTCAGGTTGGTAAAAGCAAAAGGAAGAATCAAGAGTTTTCTGGTTGTCAAATAGATGAGTGGTCCACTAGAGTTAAATATAGACTTTAGTGAAAAACAAGGGGAAAAGATAGAAAGAAGATCAAAATACTTGATTCAAAGTTCAATGAAAACTCGGGATCTATTTTGACTCATCTTAATGTTAAAACACCATCTCTATCAATCTGGGGCATGGCAATAAAGGATGTATCAACATCCCCAGAATCCATGTTGTTCAAATGCTTTGTTGATTCAAGGGAAAATGCATGAAGGAGATAGGACATCAGTGTAGTCTAGGTGGAATACTCAAAATGTCTTTAGAATATCTAGTGAATGTATCAAAGATAACTGAAAAAACAAAGAAATTGTGGAGTGACATAGACCTTAGTATCAAGCCTGCCAGAGCTAAAAGAAAAACACAGGAGCAAATAAAAAAAAATCAAAGAATTAGATACAGGAATGACATTCACTATGAGGCTAACAATGAAGATAGTGATGAGAAAGGGATTAAAAGCTGTTAGGGTTAGAGCCAGTTAGGTATTACAGAGATAATTGACATGAAGCAACAATGGAACTACATGATCAATTAGTGCAGATCTCTGACAAACTCATTGGATATCTTGTTGACTCTACAGATGATGAAGTAATTAGTCTGCAAGAAGTTTCTTTAATAGGAACTACAAAACTGTAGAATAACCAGTGCTCACTGGTTTAGGAAAACAAACTCTATGAAGTCAAGTTGAATCAATGAATCTTGAAGAGAAAGAACATTTTACAAAACGATATCTTAGAGACTTTGCAATATGTCAAGATTATTGTTCTTTGAACCAATGCACCCAATAATATGTACTGTATTTTCCTTAATAAAAAAAAAGTCATTACTCGATTACAATAACATATTATCTTGCTCTATCTGATTTTGAGCAAAAAAAATGCATTCACAACCACACATGCTTAAGTGCGTGTTTTATTTATCTTTATCACTAAGTTTCAATAAAAGAAAAACATGCTGAATTTGGGAATAAAATTAGTTTCTACTTGCAGAGTTACTAAAAATTATAAACCTGTTAATGCGAACATGAAGATTCAAATATTGATGCCCTTATCTCATCTGAAGAGTAAAAGTTGATAGTGAAATGCATGCATCATGAGAGAAGGTTGCAGGTTGAAATGAGGAATGGCCCGATTAAAACCAAAAAATGTAAATATATAAGTATTGTACCGTATATATATAATGCATTAAATTTTTTTATACAGGAACTTTTTTATGAAAAACTAATTTAGTAGATTATACTTGACTTTCTTCTGAGTGTATTTTGTTTACTGAAAATAATCATTGATAGATTTAAAAATGACAAACGGTAATGATTTCAATTACAGTTTTATTTTTCTCCTTATAATCCGTTGCAGTCTGCTTCCTAACTTACTTAATCCTTTAATTTAAATTATAAAAGTTTTTAAAATAACACTAGAGGATTTCAAGTGGACTTTGTCTTTTTTTCTCTGTATCATTTTTGAAAAAGTATTTTTTTTTACATTATTAATAAAGTTGAATTTAAAACATATATGTATAAAAATAATATTATATGTAATTCTCTAAAGAAGAATAGTTGCGAATAGTTTTAGGATATTTAATCATTATGGAGTTAAATACAATTTTTCATCTCTGAGTATACTAGGATTATAATTAACTGTAAAGAAATAGAGAAAATATACTGCATTAAGATTAGTTCACCTTTTGCATATCAATGTTCATTGATCGTTGACAAAAACATTAACACATTGAAAGTGTAAAAACATAGTAGAACAGGGAAAAAGGAACCTAAAACAGTGTTAATATATAAAGACAATAATCTCTTTAACTCATTATGAATGTGCATTTCAATGATATAAGATGGGGAGATCAAAATTTTATAGTACCTGCACCAATTTTCTACTATTCAATTTTTATATAAAATATGCTAATGTAGATTAATAATATTTAATATTTTTCCATAATATAATAATACTCTATAGGAAATATTTAAAATTTAAATACAGTGAAGCTGTGGTATGCTTTGTATCAATACTGTATATTTTATTTCAATTATATAATATCCAAATATAAATAAGTAAAAAATGAAAATAAAGAAAACTAAAAACAGTGAAACTTATAAATTTAATCTATTTTATGAATCTGAATCAAAAATGATGTGACCACAGTTACAGCAGATATTTTTCTTTTTAATCTGCTCTCACTAATTCTAACATGATTTTATTTATTAACGACATTTTCTTCACATTAACTACATTAAAAACATGAGGATTTTTTCTTCCCTTTTTTTTTAAAGTTTGGTATAATATATTATTAAATTTGATAAAATGTTTTCTAGATTATATTCTTAACAATTAATAAAATGAAAGATATTGATTTACAGTGAGAAAAAAAGTAGGCCATATCTCCAAACAGAAAGAATCATCTATTAAAGAAATAATAAAAAATGAAAAGTATATTTATGCCCAGTTGTTTGCACTCTTAAAATCACTAAATGTTATATCTATATTAAAAGATAATGATTTTGTAAGGCATTGAATTTATAGATAGAAGATATAAACCAGTAAAATGTTTCTGGTAGATATTATTATATTACATCAGAAAATTTAAAATCTGTAAAAAGTAATTGAAAATTTTATTCTCCCTTTTATTTTTAAAAACCACTATCCACACTATCTCATACTACTGATACACATGACCACACACATGAAGAAAAGATAAATAATCACCAATAGCATGAAATATGTATATTGGTGATTATTTATCTTTTCTACATGTGTATGGTTATATGTATCGGTAATATGAGATAGTGTGGATAGTTGAAAAGTGCTTGAAAGTCTAAGGTCAAATCCTCAATATTTACAATTAAGCTACAGATATATGAAAAGTATCTATATTTCAAATATTACATCATATATACATATAAATGTGCTTTCTGAACTTAATATTAATAAATAAATTATTATTTGCAATTTTTTAAATGTTATAATCTTAATTTTTGTATATGGATATTATGAACAAAAAGACATTTGTATTATATACATAATATCTGAAATAATATGTTGTACAGGCTTAAACCTGCATTTATATATGTAATATATGTGGGGTTCGAACTCAGACTTTTACACGACCCACCACTCTCAGTGCCATCTCATATTGCTGACCCACCTGATCACACACATGTTGAAAAGATAAATAATCACCAATATACGTATTTCATGCTAAACCAGCAATCATCAGTTGGTCTAGATTACTATCCTCACACATATATATAATCAGTACTCAGCTTTATATTAAGATAGCCAATATTTATACTTTAATGGACAGGCTTCAAACTATTCCAACTCACAACTCTTTAGCGTTCCATTTCATTGAAAATCTGATGATGGAACGTTCAAAGCCCTTGATAGTGCCAAGGTTGTCATACGAAATACAAGTATACTTTATATATAATAATCAATAAAGCAAGTCACACATGCGTGGAGATGATTTTAGATTAGACAGCTTTTTATTGTTTTTATTATTTTGAATTGGGAAAGTACTTGTTTTAAAATTAATTGAGTGATGGAGAAATGTACAATTGAGTTCTCAATGAATATTATCATTTTCTTGACTTGACTACCAACCACTATTGTTAAAATTTATAACTAAATTAAGCATTATTATTCTTTCTTATTTTCAGTTCATTTCCTTTTATCATACTTTCTTCTATAACTCATTCATCAAGATCATCATCTCTGTGAGTTTCTCTTTCTTCTTACAATCTGTTTACTTGTACAACCAAAATTCTGCTTTAGAATTACAGACTTTATATATATATATATATATATATATATATATATATATATATATATATATATATATATATATATATATATATATATATATATATATATATATATTGAAGTCTAGATGTAATGTAGGGAATTTAAATGCAGACTTTCAAGCTTTTTTCAGCAAACCAATCTATCCCATACAACCGATACACATTACCACACACATGTAAAAAAGATAAATGATCTCCAATATATGTATTTCATGCTGAACCAGCACTCATCAATTGGTTCAGATCATCTACCACACACATATATAATCAGGGCTCAGTTTATATTAAAATAGCAAATCTTTAAACTTTAATGACAGGTTTCAATCTACTCCTCTTTCTAACTTTTCTGCCATCTATACCATTGAAAATCTGATGATAGAACATCCAAATCCCTTATATATATATATATATATATATATATATATATATATATATATATATATATATATATATATATATATATATATATATATATATATATATATATATATATAATGTGTGCATGTAATGAAAAGTATTGAACACCTGCAATATAGTATACAGGACAGAACATATTACTTTATAATAAAAGCTTATAAAAAAATCCAGCTATTATCTGCTATAAACTTAAGGAGTTTGTTTCAATGTAATGTGGCTTTGCTATATTACTTAATTTAAAAAGATTTCTGAGTCCTATTTCCTTTCAGCAGCCTTTTAATGTTAGTTAATGGAAGCAATAGAGCGTTATTCTACATTTGAATCAAATGAATCATGATGTTCATTTTTTTTTTTTTTATCAATTTCATGATGAAAATAATTTTCATAAAAAAATAGCCTCAAGGTTTATGAATTGAAAGTTAAAAATATTACATGATTAGCCACTTAAATATCAGACAAGAATTGGATGGACTTATAGAATAAATGTGGGGAAAAACGGATCTTGACTTACTGAATATAATTTTTTTGTGTGTGTGAAAATTGTGTTTTGATTACAGTATTACTGTACAAGATCTAATTTTATTGTTTATTATTATAATAAGTAGTTCAATGAGCCATATTTAATATCACAATGTACCATGTTTGAAGCTCGCACCAAAGGTTAGCTACTTCTGAAATAAGGGCTCATTAAATTTTATGAAATAGCTCCAAAATTAAGATGCTAAAATAAATCCTGTTAAGAGGATGATATGAATGGAAATTTATCTTTAGTGATGATTAAATTTTGTTGCTTGGTCATAGTTGCCTAGTCCTTTACTGCTTTTGGAAAGAGAATTTAATATATTTGAACACACATATTTATGAATTAAGACAAGTTCACTTATTTAAATTGTAATGTTAAAGACTTGTAAAGTTGTACAATATAAAAATAAACACAAAAAATATTTTATTTAGGAGATATTCTAAAAAGAATCCATTATTTAAAAATTTGAAATTAAAAGAATGAGTGACAAAATGATACAATAATATTTGATAACAACATAATAGATTTGAATTAATAATATTTATGTCTATTAGTATATTGGTGACCAGAAAGCTTCTGGTATATAAGGGGTTACCAACATATAACTTTATTATCAGATGATTGATTTTTCTATAAATCTCATAATATATAGTAGGGTATAAATAAATAATCAATGTGTGAATTGATCATCTGGATCTTTTCTATACTCATACTATATGACATTATTATATATATATGTATATAAAATCAAAATTATATTTTGATTTACAAATATCAATTTTCTGAAGTCACAACTTTAATATTCCTCATTTCAATACATTAATAGTTATTACTGATCATTTATTAAACCAGAGATTATTTCTAATCTAGATACAAATTTAAATATCAGTCTAATGTTAATCTTTAATTGAGATTTAAAATTTATATATCGGCTAGTAACAAACTTTAGTTTAATAAGTGATTGGTGTCAAAGTTATGAATACAAAAAGTTCGACCCAAGCAATCCAAAGTGTAAACATGTGTTATAGATAAATATTAACAAATGTTGAAAGCAAAGGTAAAGAGATGGTGATTTAGGGCAACTGACGGGTGCTGAATTAAAAATGAAATATGTTTAAACTTTTGCAGATATTTATACTCAAATGTTTCACAAATATATATAATACAACATTTTAATGAATGTTTTAGATGGAAATATTGAATATGTGGAGTTATCCATTTAAATTAATTTAATTAGAAAGCACTTAATCTAGAAAAACAGCACCAGGTCAAGGGTAAACTAAACTGACAGGCTGATTGCATCCAAAAGGATCCCTTTTTGGATGCAATCAGCCTGTCTGATTACTTTAATGCTTGGCCTGAGGTAGTTGTTCTAGATTAAGTGCTTTCTAATGAAGTTAATTTTTATATATGATATTTACTTAAAATGATTGATATACTAAAAACTATAAAAAATTTAAAATTAAATTAAATGTATATCAAAATGATTGTAGATGGTACAATAGTTTTTTATTCTGGTCGGGGATGATTTTAGATTGGACAGATTTTTATTGTTTTTATTATTTTCAATTGGGAAAGTGCTTGTTTTTAAAATTAATTGAGTGATGTATAATTGAGTTATCAATGATTATTATCATTTTCTTGATTTGATTACCAACTACTATTGTTAAAATGTACAACTAAATTTAGCATTATTATTCTTTCTTATTCTCATTTCATTTCCTTTTATCATATTTTCTTCTACAACTCAGATTCATCAAAATCATCATCTCTATGAGTTTCTCTTCCTTCTTTCAATCTGTTTACTTGTACAACCAAAATTCTGCTATAGACATACAGTAATTATGACTCCAACTTTTTTTTCCCATATGTCAAATGCATTGACCGGGAAGCGAACCCGGGCCCAGCTGCTTGGAAGGCAGCTAGGCCACCAATGCTTGACAACTTCTTTTTCTCTTTAATTTCAAATTTTTTATTCTGTTTTTCTCTCTATCTTTGTTTTTTATTTCAAGATTTACAATGATTATACTTATTTAAGAATTCTTTTGGTAATATATTTTAACTATTAAAATTTAAATGTATTGGGCAATATTTGAAATATGGCGTTCTCACAGAATAATTGTTGAAAAAATATATTATATATAGAGCTCGCAAAACAAACTCTTAACAAGCTTTATAAAATACCCCCAACATCAGACCAGTTTCTGCTACTGGTGTCCTCAGTGAGATATTAGGATATTCAAGCATTAGGTTAAAAATACCAGGATAAGCCCAGCACTTTATTTAATGTATAACTATTAAGTAGAAACTCTGAAAATTTCAGACATCAATCCAGCTATCTAACTTAAATAGCCATATGGAAATGTTTGTATTATCTAGAACAACTTGACTTTTGTTCAAATTAATGTGTATATCATTTATGTAATGATTGGAATAAGCTTAGACTAATTAGATTAATAACTGATGCAGATTCATTTTAACTATTGTGTAAAAATCGAGTGGATCTAAAATGGTGTAAAGACCATTAACTAAAATGACACTTCATTAGTACATAAAAATATAAAGATATATGCTAATAATAATTAAGTAGATTACTATTCCGCTCATATGAAGTCATAGCATCAAAATTAATAGAAACTAGACTGCGATCAATGTACCTTGACCTCTAGAAAATCTAGAATTGGTCATTCAACTGCTGCACTAAACCACTGAGACTACATATATAATGAAAAATAATATTTATTCCTCTTGTGGTTAATCCATTGCAGTGTTATGGTATATTATCACTTCAATTTTATGAATATGACTCTAATATAAATTCATTAAAGCAAAAAGGAAACCGATGCAGGATATTGCACTTTAAACAGAAATTGGCTCATGAGAAAAGATTTATTAAACAGCTGTCAGGCAACGTACGGTAAATGAATGTCTTAATTATGAGTTGAAATTTTTAGTGAGATATTTTTACAATCAATATAAAAACTTGCCAGATAAAACATTTAATTCTTTAAAAGGAAAAACTCAATATATTTCTTCATTAAAATCAATAGAAAAAAAAAATATTATGAAAGGTAAATAATAATTTATTTATATTTAAAATAATAAATAAAAATTTCATTAAATTTTAATAATGAATAGAAATAAAATTTTCAGTAAAAATTATATTGAAGAAAAAAAACATTAAAAGAAATGGAATTCTTTTCAGACTGCTATTTAATTTTCCTTAAGGTTTCTTTAGAGAAATAAACTGAAAATCATCTTGAATTATTAAAGAATTATATCGTGTAGTATCCCTCTCTCCCCCATACAAAAAATAAAGAATTATAATGCATTGAAAATATAGAAAATATTTCTAACTAAAAAAAAAAATTTAAAGAGTTTTACTTTTTAGTTAATAGCAATTTTAAATATAGATTCATTGTTGAAGTACAAATTCAGAAAACAAAACTTCAACTTGGATATATATATATATATATATATATATATATATATATATATATATACATACAAGTTTAGGGTTGTATATATATATAAACAGAGACTACAAAACACTCAAAGAAGAATGGGGACATACATGCTAGAAGTAATAAGAAGAGATCAAAAACGAGGTGTTACTAACCTCATTGAAAGAATTAAGAGGCTGAAATGGAGTTGGGCTGGACATATTGCTAGAAAAGATGATAATAGATGGACAGTTGAAATCTTAAATGGGATTCCAAGAGATTGTAAAAGACCTAGGAACAGACCACATGTGAGATTGGTTGATGAAATAAGAAAGTTTGCTGGTGTAAAGTGGAGAAGAGAGGCTACACATCAGAGAAAGATGGATTGAACTTGGAGAGACCTTCATCCTGCAGTGGATCGATAATGATTGAAAATGATGATGATATACAAGTTGTGGCAATTTAATAAAGAATTTAAATCATTATTTTGCATAATAAGAATGAATAAATTACAAGCAGCTACTACTCTTAGTTCGTTGTTTTAGGGCAAAATAAGAATCTGAAACAAAACTAATGAAAAACAGCTTTGGTTTGATTTGGATAGAAAATTGTGCTAAATAAAATTTAAAAATTTCAAACAGTAAATACTATTTAGAAAATATTTCTTTTGCAACATTGAAAGAAATTTAGCATAAAGTATCTGGAATTTTGAGAATCATCTCATCTTAACTGCTCTGGATTCAAATGAATGCAAGCAATCCCATAAGTTGGGGCAGTATACCAACAGTTATTTCAGGTAATCTATTTAGCACTTTCTCATCTCGAAATATAAATTTTATTTCTATTTCTATTGGTATTCAATCATATCTTATATCCATAATTGTGTAGGTTAACTATAACTAATTATCAAATTATAATTTATATTTACGGCTATTATTGTGATTTATTTACAATTCAGAATAAATGTTATTCAAGATTATTGTCACATATTATTACTGCTTTACTATGCAAATCAAATAATAAGCGATTGACTGTGACTCAGCTGGTGAGCTTGCTTTTCCAAAGATAGGAATAAATCATACACACAAGCAAATAACACGTTATTTACAAGTAGTATATACATATATGAAAATAATCCCAGTGCATAATGCTAAATTGAAATAAATATCCAGATATTAAATCACCCCACTTGGTTAAGCAATTCAGCACTGCTCTCAGTAAAATATTTAAATATATTAAAGTTTGTATTTCAAAAATAACCAATTCAATGTGACATGATGTGATATGGTTACTCCTTTATCAAAGTCAGAAATTTCTCAACCACTGTGCCCAGAAAAACCTGTTAACCACCTTATTTTCCCTTTCCATTCCCACCCTATGTTTTTAACAATATTATTCTTTATCCTGCTCTATCCCATTTCCACAATATCATCTTTTCCCAGTCCATTGTCATTATATCTAGACCCCCCTTATTTTTTCCTCAAACCAAGCATAAAGGCCAAGAACCCACTTTCTATAAAATCTCTTATTTACATTTATTCTCCCATAACTTCATTATTTGTACCCTTTCTGCTTGTAAGCATTTACATTTCAATTAGCAGATGCCTCATATTTTCTATGCCATCCTTACATAACTTGCAGTCTAAATCATCCACATTTCTTCATTTATGTGTATATTTCCTTGTTTCTAATGATCATGTTCATTGCTATTATTGTAAATTAACCAATACTCAATATTCTGTTTACTTCTATATATATATTTAGACTCTTTTTACTCTCTCTATTTTTTATTCATGTGAGAGTAAAAAGAGTGTAAATATATATAGAAGTAAATGAAACATTGAGTGCGAGTTAATGTATGATAATAGAAAGGAAAGTAGTTTATTGTTCAAGGCTCGAATGGGATCTTTAGCAACAAGGAAATATACATATAAATGGAAAAATATGGGTGATTTAGTCTGAAAATTGTGAAAGGAAGGCATAAAAAATATTAGGCATCTGCTAATTAAATGTAAGTGCTTGAAAGCAGAGGGTACAAATAATGAAGTTATGGAAAAATAAATATGAACAAAGTGATTATACAGAAAGTGGGTTATTGGTTTTTATGCTGGGTTTGGAAAAAGATAAAGGGGATTTAGATATGAAGGCCATGGATTTGACAAAGATTATGCTGTGGAAATGGGATGGAGCAGATTATAGGAAACTTAGGGTGGGGAATGGAAAGAGAAGGTAAAGTGGCTAACAGGTTTCTTTGGGCATAGTTGCTGAGAGATTCCTGACTCCGTTTACGAAGACACAGTGAATCAGTAAAAGAAATTCTGCACCGCTCTTTGTGAAATAAATATATTAGAGTTAGTATTTCAAAAATTGAAGTGGCCATTTTGGATATATGAACTCGAATTTCTTAACTATGTGGAATGATTTGATATGGGTATATATATATCGATAATGGTTGAAAATGATATGATGATATATATATATACATAAACCAATATATTGATATGTTAATAGAGAATGAATGCGCATACAAACAAAATATCAACAAATGATTTAACTATCGCAATAATATCAATAATATCAGAAGGAATATGGTTTTACAGAATTCTTTTTCAAACGTTCAAAACATTGATGTATCGTTAGAATTTAATACAAAAGACAGTCCTCTCCCTAAGTCCATTCAATGTCAAGAACTAGAAAATTAAATTAATAACAAATCCATATAAAAATAGAGGAATAAAAGCAACACAAATATTCAGTCTTTATAATATTTACATGAATAGACAAAGAGTAATGTAAGGAAAGTATTTAAACTTAAGCCTTTTATTCAATAATGAATAATTAACAAAAACTGCAAACAAAATCAAATTTTATGTATTATAACAAAAATTTATAATGTACGTGTTTTTCAAGAGTTTTAATATATATAACATTTTTTATTCTTGAATAGAATCTTTAATTTATATATTAAAAGTTATCATGTGAATATTTGAAGAAGGGGGGGGGACTGAAATCTTTTTCCAAGGTTCTTTGATGAGTTCATTGTTTTGGGATAATATAGTACAGAGATCCTAATGATTAACTAGTTTTATTCCGTGATTGATATGAGTGACTTGTTCATTTATTTACATGCTTGTAGTTTGATTAACTAGTTTGTTATAATAAAAATGTATATTTCATCTTCCTTCAATTGTTCTCATTTGCTGTAAATTATATTCCCTATCATCATCATCATCATCAACCATTGTCAATCCACTGCAGGAGGAATATCTCTCCAAGTTCAGTCCATCTTCTCTGATCTCTAGCCTCTCTTCTCCATATCACTCCTGCATACTTTCTTATTTCATCCATCCACACCTGTGGTCTCTTTTTGGGTCTTTTACAATCTGTTGGAATCTGGTTTAGGATTTTAATTGTCCATCTATTATCATCTCTTTCAGCAATATGTCCAGCCCAATACTACTTCAGTATTTTAATTTTTCAACAATGTCAATAACACTTGCTTGTTCTTTTACCCAGGTGCATTTATGATTTCTTCTAGTTACTCTTAACATGAATCTCTCCATACTTTTTTGAGTGGTCTAAAATTTCTGTATTGCTCTTCTATTGAATGTCCTAGTCTCAGATCCATATGCAAATACTGGAAAAACACTTTTATTAAAAAACTTCCATTTCAAACATACAGGCATATTTCCTTTTAATATTAAGTTATTTCTATCAAAAGTCACTCCAATCAAGTTTAATTCTATAATTAATTTTATCCATTATGTTTCCATCTGTAGTAATAATCTAACCAAGATATATGTAATTGTTAACTTTTTCTAACTCATTATAATCAATCTTTATTTTCAGCTTTTGAGAAAACACATCAAACATTACTTTAGTCTTTTAATATACTTTCTTACTTTCATCTGATAATTCTTGCAAAATTTCCCAAAGCTCTGAAGCATTACTTGCAAAAACAACTACATCATCTGCAAAATATAAATGATCTAAATAATCTCCATTTACTTTTATTTGTTTAGATTCCCAGTTTATTTCACAAAATACTTCTTGCAGCATTGTTGTAAAAAGTTTTGGAGATATGAAGTGACCCTGTCTTATACCTTCTCAGTGTTATCCTTCCTAGTATCTTTATGTAATTTAATTGTTGCTGTGCATTTGTATAAATATTATTCAGAGTATGACAGTATCTTGGGTTAATACCTTGATAATCCACTGCTTTAATTACTGAAGAAATGCTTATAGGATCAAATGCCTTTTCATAATCTACAAAGCCAAAGCATAATGGCAATTCATATTCGTTGGTCCTATCTATAACTTCTCTCAATACTTGGATATTATCTACTGTACTAAAACTACTTTTAAATCCATCTTGTTCTTTTGATTGATTGAAATCCAATGTTCTCTGTAGATGAGTTGTAATTATCTTGGTAAAAATTTTATATAAAACTGATAAAAGAATAATAGATCTGCAATTTCTAATATCTTCTTTATCACCTTTTTAAAATATTAATATTAATGCTGCATTTTCCAATCATCTGGTACACATTTATCAATTAGAAATTTGGTATATAACTTTGCCAAAATTTTTTCTATTTCTTCACCTGCTTCTTTTAATATATCAATTATAATTCCATCATTACCTGGAACTTTTCTCTTTTTCAAAAAATTAATTATATGTCTCATTTTTTTATTTAAAATCCTGGGCAATTCAGAAGCTATAATAGATGTAAGCGGTACTTGTTTTTTATTACTATATAATTTTTCATAGAACTCTTCTACTCATTTCACGATGTCATCTCTCTTTTTAGTAATAATTCCATCTTTTTTTTATATTGCAGATATAAATTTCCTATTAATACCAAAATGTTGTTTTACATTCTTGAGACTTTTATTTTCTTTTACAATTTTTCTTGCAAGTTCACAATTATACTTTCTTAAATCATTATCAATTCTTCTTCACACCATTTTACAAAATTTGAGATACTCAATCCTTCTTAATGCATCATTTTTATATATCTCTATAGTTTTTATTTTCTTCATAAACTCTCTTTAGTCTCAATAGTATTTTTATTAGTCAATTGCTGCTTTTTTTCTACCAGATATCTTTGTTGCAGTTTTTAAAAGTGTATCAGTTATTTTTCTATTAATTTCATTCAAATCTGAATCATGTTCAAAATCTATTAATACTTGGAAATGATTTGCAAGTTCTAAATTCTAATTTATGTTTTTGAAGATTAGGAATATCAGATGTAAATAATGTTTTTCTTAATAAATTTTTGTCTCTCTAGTTTTGCATTAACATGTATCTTACATCTTACTAAATCGATGACAATTTCCTGTACTGAATTTTTTAAGGACATTAAAATCTTGAAATATGTATTTTCTGTTAGTCAAAGTATAATCCAATTCTAATGTACCTTCATTTGGATGCTTCCATGTCCATTTCCTTTTAACATTTTTCTCAAAAAAGAATTCATTGTATAAAGTTTTTTTTATCTGTAAACTCCACAAGTTTATGTTCTTTCTTATTTTTATTACCATAACCAAATTTACCTTCAGCACTTTCATCTTTCATTTGTTTACTGATTCTAGCATTGAAATCTCCCATAACAATTTTAAAAGGTTATTTATTTTGATCAAAAGCCTTTTGTATATCCATATAAAAATCTACTATTTCATCACTATGAGAACTTGTTGGGGCATAAACTTGAATTATCTGCATTTGATATCTGTTATTAAGTTGAATAACTAATTTTGCCATTCTGTCCAATACACCATCAATCTCCACAATGTTGTTCTTCCATTTTTTATTTATAATGAATTCTAATCCTCTTGTACTTTCAGTATTTGTGCATATGTAGTAGAATACATGTCCACTTTTTAAATCATCTCTTCACCTTTTCTTATAATTTCACAAATTCCAAAATGTCTTACTTAATATGAGGCAGTTTACCCAATTCTAACAATCTTCCTTCACTTGAAAGTGATCTGCAGTTGTAAGTACCTAAATAAAAAGTCACCTATATCAATAATTTAATTTGCTTTAAATAAATTTGAAACTTCAAATAACATTTTTTTATAAATACATCGTAGAAGTGAAATCTTTTCCCAAGATTCTATAGACAATTTCTTTTATCAATTTTTTGGATTTTGTATGATTGTCAATAAATTTTATTTCTTTACAGTTTAATAAATCAAACAATGGAGTCAAAATTTACTGAATGAATCCTCAATTGAAGAAATTAAAAAAAAATTATCAGTTTATGAAATGATTGAAAAGATCATGATCAATCCACCAAATAATAATGTATGATTATTTGAATATATTTATTTATTTAGTGAATTTCTAAAAATCACAAATCTGACCAAAACTATCAGTTGATATACTTTCAGATTCTAATGAAACTTGTAGGATTAATCAGACAATGGGAGCTCTTCACAATTGGAAATAATAAACCATATGATGTTTTTTTAATTTATTAATACATACATTTATGGGGAGAGCCTGGTAGCATTATGATTAGCATATTTTTCTGCCTTGATATGATCTGAGTTTGAACCTGCTATACGAACCTTGAAATTTTTCATGTGACAAATAAGCTTAGGATATTTTTTGGCTAGAAAACTCTGAGCTAGCTTATGAAGCAGTTTAATATTGGTTGGTAAATGGATATCTAGCTATTCCTCTTGAGAGAATAAATCCTATAATTATTCTGAGTTCGAATTTTGCTATACAAATCTTGAAATTTTTGATGTGACAAGGATTTTTTTTAGGTAGAAAGCTCAAAGCTAGCTTATCAAGCAGTTGAATAGTGGTTGGCAAATGGATATCTAAATAATTGTCTTGAGAGAATAAATCCTCTAATTATTAAGAGTTAGATACATATTTGAAAAGATAGAGTGAAACGATGACTGCTATTAAAATGTGGTACAAAAAGGACTTCTTAAAATTCATTGAACAGCTAGCTTCCAGTTCAGTAAATAATGTGGGTTTTTGATAAAGTTGAAGCTAAAAAAACAAAAGGATTTACTTATAAATTGGATGGACGCCATAATAAAGACTATGAAGATTCACCTACAAGAGGTTTTGGAATAGAAAATGATGAGATTCTGTAAAGAAAGCTGGGATTCAATAGATATTTATGAAACTGTAAGGTCCTGAAAGAAGTTCCTTACTTTAACTCAAAAATATTTCTGTTATATATTAGGCTTTTGTTAAATATCACTGAAGTGTCTTTCAACATTCACTTGGACAACAAAGCAAGAAAACAATTTATATATCTCTGGGGAGAATTTAATTCAACAGTTTCTTGATTAAAAAATAAATATTATTTACATTATTACTTGTTGTGGACTTATTTTAAGTGTAATGGACTTTCTATGGAGCTCTCTGGATCGAAGTTAGAATACAATACTTATGACCAATGAAATAACAATAATATAAACAAATAGATAATGGCACAAACAGGCAAATCATTTAAGTAGGTCAGTAAATTTGATTGCTTATAGAAAAATAGAGGATCTGACTAGATAATTGATAAGTAGTATCAGATCTTCCATGAAACAACATGGCTGGAAGTGTAAGGTTTGTTAATAGAAGTTATTGTATTCCTCTAATCTGTTGGTTGTGTACTGCTAACAGTTATGCTAACCGGATGGCAAACACTTTTAACCGTTATAAATATTATTACCGTAAATAGATTGGAATAAATATTTGATATTTCTTGAGTTGTATTTCTTTTATTTATCAGATGGGAAACATTATTTTCCGACAGTACAACATAAAATGACTAATCAAATGAGAACTTTTTCTTTCAAGTAACTTTTTTGAGATATTATTTCCGTTCTTTTATTTTTATAAAAAAAATCTATTTTTTAAACCTTTAAAAAGAGATAAAAATAAAGAGCACGTATGAGGCTCCCTTAATTAATTATGATTGGTTAATAATGTTTAAAATAGAGAAAATGTTATTCACTAGGGAAAACAAATAGTTAACTTCTACTCTGAGAATTATTAAAATAAATTGAATGTAATTGAAGAAGTACTTACGTTAGACGAAAGAATTAAAACTACTTGAGCATTGTAATTTAGTACTATTTTTAAACCTTGCGCAGACCAATACTTATTCACAAAAGCGCTTTTTTTTATTTTTTATTATCGGTTATTTTACTTCAAGGTTTGACAATTTCAAAAGCACAATTTAGTTTTTAACATTAATCAAGTAAATTAATTATAACAATATGTTTGTAATACCAACATATCCTTTACCTCTTTGACTTACACAATATATGACAAATTTAATCAAGTAAATTTATTATAACAATATGTTTGTAATATCAATATATCCTTTACCTCTTTGACTTACACAATATATGACAAAACATGCTATGCGATGCACTGTGACTTCTCCTTTTTCGGAATCAGGAATCTCTCAGCCACTATGCCCAGAGAAACCTGTTAATCACTTTACCTTGCCTTTCTATTCCCTGCCCTAAGTTTTTCTCATATTCGTCTCTATTCTGATCCATCTCATTTCCACAATATAAACTTTGTCAACTCCATGGCCTTTCTATCTAAAACCACCTTATCTTTTACCAAACCCAACATAAAAAAAAACAAGAATCCACTTTCTGTATAATCACTTTGTTTATATGTATTCTTCTATTAACTTCATTATTTATACCCTTTCTGCTTGCAGGCATTTACATTCAATTAGAATAGCAGTAGTTCACTCTAGTGCAATCTGTTGGATGCTACAGCAATTAATGATTATGACAGTAGTACATTTAAATACCCATGTATAGACTAAGTTTTGACTTTTAATCTTTATTTAAGAGATGCAAGATTAATGTAGATTAATTTGGATTAAGACCCTATGATAGTTTGAAATTTCAAAACTTTTACCTTAAATAGGTTATTTCTAGATGTATAACTGCATTATTTTCATCTTTAAACTCCTAGCCTCATTGATAAAGGCAAAAACCAAAAATCAGTTTGGGTATTTAAATGCAATAATATCTGATAATCACTGCTTACAGATAATGTTATAGTAGAGAGCTGATCTTATTTTAATAATATGATTTTGTAAAGAAAGAACATATGCATGTGTGTATGTGTACAAATGTAAATAATAAATAACTCAGATTGTATGTAACTGAACAGAAAGTAACTGAAGCTCCCAATGAATTGCCTCCAAAATGCAGATGACACCACCTATCTCTTAGCCTTTGTTATTATATATGCTTAGACAAATAGTATCATCTGTATTTTGGAGAGTTTATTTACGTTATGTAACTTATTGGAAACTCATAAATAATGTATGTAATTACATATAAAAAATAAAGAACTCATTGTGCAGTAGATTTTTCTGTCATTTTGTTGAATTATTTTTGAATTCTTCTGGGTAAATATGACAATTTTTCAGGTCAGTCTAAAACCAATCTAGCTATTGGTCAGCAAAGGAGCAGTTCAGGTACTGTTATTTAGAGAGTAAAACAAGAATAAATAAATGTACAAACTCACCATCTGATAATTAAAAAACCTAATGAGCAATTACTCACCTTTACTTTTCTTCAATGAAAGCTATATTAAAGATTATAACAAAACACACAAATCTGTAAATCTCAAATGCGTTCATGTATAATACATGCTGGTTCATAAACCTGCTTATTTGATATTTGGTGTTATTGCCTTTTAATATCTTCTGCAGAAAACTTATCTTTATAAAAAGGTTCAACACCTTGTTTAATATTACTGAGAATTGTCTTCAATATCCAGCTAAGGTCTCTCAATCAAAGTAATTAATATTACACTTCTTTAGAATATTTTTAGAGAATTTTTATAACATAAATTTGACTCATCTCTTTCATAAAACCATGCTTAAGATCATTTGTAAAATACTTTGTTAAAAAATTTGTTACTGTTCATTTGTTTTGCACATCCAATCCAGTGTGCATGTGATTTTACGATAGAAAACTATATAATCATAACAAGCAAGATGAAGAACGTACCATATGATCACCATTTTATATGCTTACAATGCTGTTAATAAGAATATCAAACTCTCCATACAGTAGTGTCACTAAGTATAAGCCTTTGTAATCAATGGATGCAGGAATGTTTGTGCTTAAAATCAAATCCAAGCCTCCTCACTGATGAAAGCTACAAGTTAGAAACAAGTCTGGGTATATTGGATGAGTAAGCCCTAGATAGAGATTTTATGAACAAACCTTTCTTCATCCATTGATTATGAAAGCTTGCACATGGTGACACTACTGTATGGAGAGTTTGGTATTCTTATGAAGAGCATATATTAGTTTTATGATTTTGACATCATATTTTTAGAAATTTTTGAAAGATATTTAAATTAAATTTTTCTAAAGCCCTTACTTTACATCACTAGAGAGTACACATCCACTTTTATTCTATAAATTAGATAAAATAACAGGTCTATACAAAACTAATTTAGTTGCACTAATTATGTTGTTGTGATGAAATTCTCTTTTTAATTTGTTGTATACAATATGGTACTTTGTAATCTGTTCTGCAGTTAAATATCTAATTCTCTTTTCTATTTGACAAAGCTACCAAAATATTTAAATTGCCTCATCTTCTTAAAGTTAATAGCTGTACAATTAAAATTAGTTTAGATTTTTCTACCATTCCTGGTTGAGAATGGACTAGTTTTTTTTTTTTAACATTAATCAATATCTTTATATAGTGCATTTAAATGTTAAGTAAATTCTATAGATTGTCTTTTAAAATGACAAAGATAGTACAATAATTAGCATACTGTAAATCTGCAAAAAGGAAATGAAGTTGTCATTTTTTGTTTTATTCGCATGAAATTAGATGTTTCACCACTCAAAACTGTATTGCATCTTGATGCTTATTTTATGAAGCCATTAATAAAAATGCCTCATTCAACCACACAAAACCCCCACTATTATAAAAATATTATTTTGTTTTCTTGTGTTAATTATAATTTATATATTTAACAGTTTTGAATGTTTAACCAAGAAAAGATAATGCAGTTTTATTATTGTTATAATTTGCTGAGTATGCTTTTGACATTAATTGTCAAAGTCATAATACTCATATTTTCCACAGGAAGCAATACAATATTTAAATTCTTTGACAAAGAAACACAGGATTCTTTTTTATTTATAGTGTTAGGGTTATTAGTGATGAACCATTCTTTTTTTTTTTTGCTGGGTCAAAAGTATGATTACATTCTCTATCATGTTCTAAAAATACTGATTTATATTTTGATTTCTTTATTCAGATATCTATGCTGTGCCACCTTTGTGAAAATATTTACATGAAATATACCATGTGGCAAAAGGAATTGTACCCTATCCTTTGCATTATTTATTAAATTATTAAAAGTGGGAGGGTTCTAAGGCTAACATTATATGTGTTAGCCCAGATCTTTTTCATCTTTCATGACATGCTGGAAATGTAGGAAGACTTTCCAAGGAATGCCTGTGCACCAGAGAGACACAACTATGTTATATGTCACAACCTAGAACAAATATTATTGTTACAATGGATGATCTAAGAAGAAAATAAATTTAAAAGAGATCAACTTCCAAGATCTGTATATTTTTGGTTCACAGACATGTAATTGTCAATTTGGTTAGTGTGAATCTGACTAAGCCTCTTCCTCTGGCTAACAGAGATAGAATTAATTTCTGATCAATGTGATTCTGTGTTAGCATTTTTCCTTTTGACTCACAGGTGTACAATTGATTACTAATCATTGTGAAATTTTCTTCGCATTGTTCTTCTGCTCAAAGATATAATGGGCTGACAAATCTCCCCTCTGATTCACAAAGATAAAATTGATTTCTGATCAATGTGAATCTTACAAAAATATTTCTGATTAAAAGAGATATAAGTGACTGTTGACCAGTATAAACCTACTTTAACAAACTTCTCTGACTCTTAGAGATATAATTGATTGCCAAACAAATGGGAACATGACTAAGGATTTTTCCTCAGGTTCACAAAAATAGAATTGAATTGTGGTCACCGTGAATACTCATTTCCCCTCTGATTGACAAAAATATAACCGAATGTTCATCGGTATGAATCTTCTTCTTTTGTCTCACAAATATATTATTTTCTGCCAGTGAGAATTAATTTGTATTAGCATCTCTCTTTTCATAAAAATATAATGGACTGCTCATCAATATAAATTTGATGTAACATCTTCTCTCTCTAATTCACACACATTTCTACTGACTGCTGGCCAGTACATATCGGATCTCAGCATCATCCTTCTGGTCATAGAGATAGAAGTGACTGCTAGCAGCTGAAATAAAAATAATACATTGTTTTCTTTGCTTATTTGAAATTCAGTACTTGAAAGCTAGAAGAATAAAGTAAATGAAAATAATCCCACAGTAAAATGCATGTATTATTATAATATATCTATTTGTTTCACAAGTTTCAATATTATCAAAACAGAAGCAATGTGGAATACAAATAAAAACAAAACAATAAACACCACGTGATCATAATTTCCTACGTTTGATGTGATGTGATGTATTATGGCTTCTCCTTAAACGAAGTCAAGAATATCTCAGCAATTATGTCCAGATAAACCTGTTAGCCACTTTATTTTACATTCACTACTCTAAATTTACCCATAATCTACTCTATCCCATTTCCACAACATAATCTTTACTCTCGCTTGCGCTAGGGGCACTACTATACGGAGAGTTTTGCCTCTGTGTTAAAACACCAATAAATAAGAAATTTAAGTATGAAATCCCATTTTATATCATTCAAAAATAAAATGAATAAATGTTCATTCAGACTAAATCTTCAATTTTTCCAGATTATGATATTAGAAAAATAAAACGACAATCTATTCTTTTAATACCACGTGGCAATATTCTGGTGATTAAACGATACGCTTATTGATAAAAGGCTATAGCCAACATACTGCACGCACTATAACAGCCCATTTATTTATTTGTTTTTTCTTTTACAAAATAATTACTGGCAGGGGTGGGAAAACAAATAAATAAGAAGTATTTTTCAAATTTTAAACCGGTAGGGGGGAGGGAGGCTCTTTAAACTTTTTCCCCAACAACACCCAAAAGGGGGGAACAAAAATAAAAAAAATTTTTTTTAATCTTAAAAAATTTAAAAAAAAAAATTTTATATAAAATAATTTATAATTGCTTTTTTATGCTTACAATTTTAAATAATAATCGTTGTTTTATACTGAAAAATAATTTTATATATACATATGAATACACAAATAATTTTTATTCTTGTAAATCTCAAAGCAATTTTCTGACTTTGTCTTTATCAAAAGCTTTCTTTTTCTTTAAGAACTTTTTCTTAATTAGCAATCGTTTCGCAGAGTAATTAGTAAATAGTTAAAGGCAAATTTTCTCATAAAAACATTTATTTGAAATAAGTTTTGTTTATTTAAAATAAATGAAATAATATGAACAAATTATGGCTAAAAAAATTGAATGATTTCATATTTCAATATTATTTATAATGCATTCAATATGTTTCACAAACAAGCGTATATACAAAGACACACAAAACTTCCTTGTATAATTTTAAACAATAATAATAAAACTATATAATAACGAGAATTTATTATTATTACTTTTTATCGTAATAAGGCTATACATGTTATTCCACAAAAATGCAATTTGGTTTTGGTATTGAATTTGTTCACTTCTTTTAAGTACGACGTTTGCTGGTGATGTGCCCATAATATGACTATATACATTAGGACACAATGTTTTTAAATAATTAGAATAGCAAATAGTTCGTAACAAATTCTATTTCTACAGTTCGCTAATGTTCAATTCCCTCGATGTACATTCAGGTTGGCTGCTACAAAAACGGTTCACAATGGGCAAGGTTTACACACACCTTGGCCCCAGTCCAGTTTAGCTGCACACGAACGCTTCATAGTATAGCACTGTGACTGGCCTTAAGCTCCTTACAGCTTCTATCTCTGCAACAGTCTATCAGATACTTCACTCGAAAACCGCTGGAAACTCAACTCTTTATTCAGCTGCTATCCGGATGGTTTCCTTAGGCTACGGTATCCCCATCTCTGTGGGCTCTTTCAGCTATACCCATGGACTACATTTCCACTGAACACTGGACATTAACCGCAAGCACTGATGCTAGATATCTCCTAGTGGAATTGAACAGGAATGTCTACTGGAGATGTACTCAAACACTGCCTGACGTAGTTGTTACACAGTCTTTTTATAGCTTTCTGATAACTGCAGCAATTAATTACATTGTCCAATAAGGTAAGGTCTCTTATCTAGAAATATTTGCAATCAGCAAATATTTCTTGAAATTATCGTTTGCCATTATTTTAATGCCTTAATTAAATTCCTCTGTTATAAGTGCGCGATCTAAAAACAACCTCTCGAATCAATACTAATTTTTCTGGAGTGCATAAACTTGTATGCAATTTTTACAAATTCAACAGCTGGACAATATTAATGCTCTATAATTTGGTCTCTGAAATATATTCACATATTTTTTTCAATTTGTTAAGGTATGTCCATACTGATATTTTGAAGCTTTTCTATATTCTTCAAAAGTTATGTTTTTTACATATGAAAATCATTATAAAATAAAAATAATACCGGACTATATTATGTTCTTTTTATAATGAATTAATATATTACATTAAATATGATATTTTATTTTATAATGTTTTGTAATCCTATTAGTATACATGTACAGTTACAAACGTTATATTTTTCAGCAGCACCCTCTGTGAATAAATACAAAAAGTCAGACATTATAATTTATTCACAGAGAATGTTAAAAAAAACAGGCAAATCTCTCCATATAGTAGTGTGACTCAGTGCGAACCAGAGTAATCAATGGATGCCAGAAGGCTTGTGTATAAATTCCCCATCTAGTGCCTACTCATCCAATATCCCCAGACTAGTTTCTGGCTTGTGGCCTTCGTCAGTGAGAAATAGTGCTCATGTGATGTTTAGTGGTTTAACACAGAGGATGTTGTTGAAAAAACAATTTGGAAGAATGATTTGAATATTTTGTATTTGAATTTTCAGCTAGCGATATGCACTGGGATATTTTCTTATGTATATTAATATATTACAGTATATGATAAAAAGCTTTATATATAGTGTCATACAAATGTTATTTTCTGAAAAAGATTATATGTTTCTATATAAATCTAAGTGTTGGCTAGGATTGATATAAAACTCAAAATATAAGCAAACTCTATTTATACTATTCTGCTCTCGCATGAGTAATCAATAGGTACAATAGAATAGAGCTCATTAAATCATATCCACTGCTACCTGTCATCATCAGATTAATTTTTGAATGACATAAAACTATTATGTGTAAATGTTTTTGACATAATGTAAACACTTTCCATTCAGCAGTTATGCAGTTCAGAACTGGTGTTAAAACTATAGAATTATGCAAACAACTTGAGATCAAAACATTAAGATATTTTTGAATTTTAGATTGATAATTTGATAGTAAAAAATGAAAATTTGGTTTATGGAAGATCCGTGATATCAATTGAATATTCAAGCTTACATGAGATAGCAGCACTAGATTATAATCAATAGAATATCATCTTAATGTTATTCATAAAACATAATTTGGAAAAAAATCTTATTATTTTTATTACGCTTCATATCATTACTGTAAATTTAGCATTATACACATTAGAAATACACATAAATTTATATATATTCTCTAATTTTTAAATTTTATTCTCTCTGTCTTGTTTTTTAAAGGAATTTCCCAAGTAACTATTGCACAAAGTGTTGCATGAAAACTACAAGTTTGGAGGTGAGGGAACCTATACCCAATTCTTTCATTGACAGAAAGACAAGTAGGATGTCAATGAACATTCAACAGAAGATAACTGAAAAAGAAGCTGAATTATTGAATATCATTATGAAAGAAAACAATGCAAGATTTAGTCAAAAAGGAAAGAAAATTGGAATGGCAAAGATATAATATATTTGTCATGCAAACTTTAAAAATCATGTTAATATAGAAAAATGTATGAGGATTGCAGAAGACATGCTTTCAACCAGTGCTATGATTGTCAAGAGAGAGAGAGAGAGGGGGGGGGAGAGAGAGAGAGGGAGAGAGAGAAAGAGAGAGAGAGAGAGATGTTGCTAAAGAAGGGAAGAAGAAATTACATTCATTAAAGGGAGAGGTCAAAATGGAAATTGATCTGTGGGTCAAATACAAATAAAGATAGATTGTACAGAATTCTAGCCATATGTAAAATACATGCAGACTTTTCTGGAATAATCATTCCAATGTAGTCCAATGAAAATTACCTGAGAAACAAATAAATGACTCAGACAAATAAACACAAAAAATTACTATGTGCAATTAAAATATTATAACTATATTTACTTTAAAGAATATGGATATAAAACGGTTATTTCATGCATATTCATGATGATTAACTGTAATAAAGCAGAGAAAGAGTAGGGGTAACATATTTAAGATTAGGAACAAAGAAATGAGAAAATAAATTAGTTAGCTATAATTAATCTTTATTTAAGTGCAATACAAACTCAAACATATATACATATATGTAGAGCAGACCCAAAAATAACCGGAATCATTCTCTGGTAGCCATAGCTATTTTACTAGATGCTTCTGCTAATAGATACCTCTTGCAGGAATCCTCCAGAATTAATATGCCAAATGACATCATAGTGTGAAACTATGGTTAACATGAAGCACATGTTTTTGTAAAGTGCATTTCACATATTTGTCAATTTGTGTAAAAGCTGAAAAGTTGGAACAATGTGAAATTATGTTTTTATTTAGGGAAAATGCCAGGTAAAATAGTTGTAATGCTTGAAAGAGCTTACAAACAAGTTGCTCTGGAAAAACACAAGTTTATGTGTGGTTTAATAGAAGTGTTAAATTTACCATGATCCAAAAAATCATGACAAGTGAAGTCTAATGTTAAGATGATGCTGATTTTTTAAGATCCAAACAGTGATTGTTCACTCAGCTTTTATTCATAATGACCATTCATTTAAAACCCACAAGTTCCGAAACTTTTGCATGATGTGGTTGCTAGGTCCCCAACTATGACCGGGCAACCAACAAACATGAATACACAACTGATGTTAACAAATAGCAAATATAGTAGTATTACAACAATTTATTAGCAATCAAAAACAATTAACTAATTAAATCTTCAATATACATATAAGTCTGCATTTATGCAAGCATATCTTATCACCATACAGACTATATCTTTTAAAACATAAAACCCTCAACAAGCTTCTTGAGGCATTTCACAAAATAATAATAAGACCAGGATAGTCTACTAAAAGACCTAATTGGCTTGGTTACCTATAGGAGCCAAGATCTTGGGAATGTAGTCCATTGATGACGATCTTCACTGCAACCTCTGCATGAAATCAGAACATCAGGCAGCCACCAAAAGCACTCAGTCCTTTTTCCTCTAGCTTTATATACCCCCCCTCTTCTTTTGTTTTCTTATCTTCTTTTTTCTTTACTTTCTTTTCTGGAGTAATTAATTTATTTTTCTCCATGTAATCCAGTGGAGGAGGGGGAGTTCTTGACTTTTACTTTAATTAGTTCTGCTTAAAACAGTGTAACTACTATTAGACTTAGTGTTTTGTTATTTGCCCCTAAATCAATTGTTATTGTACAATGAAGTTTCTCTTAACTTTAACTGCTAATTACCCATTTATCTTAGGCATTTATTTCCACTATAATCTAACTTTTCCAATCTACAAAATTAATTAATATATACATTTATTTTGTTTGTTTCTGTTCAAACTTTTTTTTTTTTTTAACTTAATTTAATTAACATTTGTCTTTTATCGATTTCTTTCACAGCACTATAACCAAATTTATTAAATCTAAATTGAATATTTTACAGTAGTAAAATGTAAAAATTCTATTTTATGGCAAAGTAAGAAATGCATGTTTTACCATAACAGTATGGCTAGTACATACAAATTGAATGTAAACAGTTTTTAATTAAATTCAGAATGACCCAGTTTATCCATCAGCCATATTCACTCGATCTTCATCTGTATGACTTCTTTTTAATCTTTCAAATGAAAAAATGTCTCAAATTTTTTTTTTTCAGACCTAGAAGTGGTGAAGAAAAACACATCATTTTGCAAGTGTTTTTGAACTACATGGACCAGTGCATTGCATTAAATAGATTATACTTTGAAAGCGATTCAATTTGCAAAATCTTAAAATAAATATACAATTTTTTATTACAAAATTCCAGGTATATGAGTCTCTCCTCATATTTATATATCGTAACACTAGCGAGATGTATGTTATAAAACACACACACACACATATATATATATGCATTACATGTGTTAAAATAAATTAATAAGTTATGAAAAGAAAAGAAATATGAGGAAAAACAAGAAAAATATATTTAAAAATAGATTTTAAAATATAATTTTGAAAAAAAAATATTGTATCACTTTTTAAAGAATAAAACTGTTTTGGTAAGAATTAAAAATAAAAAGAATAAATGTTTAAAAACAAATAAATGTAAAAGATTAAAATAAAATTAATTAGAAACAGAAAATTTTGTAAACTATCACATCAGCAGGAATGCAATTAATTTTGAAAGATTTCTGGCCAATAAAATGTTAGAAGAATCTAATAAAGATTAGATAAAGAAAATCTAAAAATTAATTAAACCAGATTAAAGTTATGATAAAATAATAAACAATGGGAGAGTTAGGTAGAAAAAAGTAGTTTGTCTATTGTTATTCAGTAGTTGTCCAGAGTTTTTGCAAAAGTTTTTCAAAAGTTTCTGTTCAGTGTTTCAAATTTCAAGTTTCCAGTTCACAAGTTCATTGATCCATTCATCACTGAAGGCATAGTTAATGTGACCCTCAGTCAGCCAGTCCTTACTACAGAAAATATAAATGAAGAAACCATAGATGTAGCAACATGGATTACTAGAAAACCTTGGAGTATTTGACTGGGCTTCATGCCCCGAGTCCTCGGCTCCATCAACTGTTCTCACCTGGAACCAATGCCTAAACCATGACATAGACACTGCTGCATACTCTCTCTCTCTCCTATTGCCCATTACTAGAATGAAAGGAAAGTCATGAAGTCATTGATGGAAATCAAAAGGCCAACTGGTTGGAAATTAAAACCAATAGAAAAATGTCATCTCAACATAATAAAATCTAAGTATATATGCTTTTTGAATCATAAATTGTCTAGACAAATCTATTTCTTTAATGAAATGAATTATAATGAACATTTGTAATAGTGAATTATTAACAAGTAATGTGTATCTATTTATTTATGTTCTGTTTTAATGTTTATTATATTCATTTAAATGTGTGTTCATGTGAACAAAAGAACTGTTTGTTTAAATGTTACTTGATTTATACGGTCTCTCTTTTAACTGCATCACCAGTAATTTGAAGATTAAAATATTTTCATGTGTTAAGTAATACCACACTGGATCCCCTGATCAAGATTATGTGTTAGTCTGGGTATATTTCAAGTGCTGGGTTCGTGTGTCTGTTGTCCAGGCATGCTGGTTATATATAACCTATATGGCTGGATGGCACCTAAGACATATTCTCAAATTAAATAAAGTGCTTTGGGTGACAGGATTTGGACCAGAAGTATGAAGGGGTGCTAGAGCCAGAAAATAGGTGAGATTGTGCTTTTGTATAGCCTTGATCTGGCTGTAGATATTGTTGATGTTTAATCTATCAATGATATTCTACCCTTCTGCTTGAATGTATGTCCCGTTACTGCAGTCATTAAAAAAGAAAAGCTAATCACGTAAAGTAAAATAAAGTAAAACTTTAATAAATAACCAATATATCCCAAATAATAAAAATAATATTCTGAATATGATAAATAATAATGTATCAAAAAAAAAAAATCTTAATTAGCTTGTTAAAGTTGATGGATGTGGTACAATATATATTTACACAGAGACACAGTAAATTATTTGTGCACATATGTTTGAATATGTGTGCATGAAAGTTTAAATTTTAAGAGCATCAGTTTAATAAATAAAAATATATTTCTTAATTTTTTTTTTAATAGGCAGATCATAAGATTAACTTTTAAAATCAGTCTTTTAAATAATTTCTTTTTAATTGAATAAAGTTATTTTAAAATTTTAATTCTAACTCAAAAACTTAAAAGAATTTCTTTACATATTTTACTATCAAGTATGTTTTAATTAAAAATGCCTTTCAAAACAATGTTGAATACAAACTTGAATTTTTTTAAAAACCATTATAGAGCATGATTTGCCTATCAAAACATACATTAAATTTACAAATTCTAATGCATTTTTTAGTCTGTTTGTTTACAATTGAAGTTGCGTATTTGATACAGCATAATTAGTAGCTTCATTGTATTTAAAACTTCCTCTCCACTTAACATTATTGAAACACATAAACAATGGTATGTAAAAAGTCAAATGACCCCTAAGATACATTTCATGCTGAACCAGAAGTATTCAGTTAGACCAGATCACAATCTCTTTGTTTAGTATTTATCAATGCCCAATTATTACGTTTTGATTTATAAATATCAACCACATTGCATTATTAACATTGACACCAATCACTTCAAATAATTGAGAATTAACACTAATCAATTATTAATCTAGAGATTATTCCTATTTTTAATATGAACTTTAAACAACAGTTAAAGATGAATATATCCAATTGTTTTACCTAATATAAACTAAATTACTGCATTTGCTTTTTAAATAAACATAATCACGTGGAATAATTCAACTCAATATCTCTTTTTATTCGTACTCAATTTTTTATTCTTCACATATTCTTGAAACATGTGAACAAAGGTAGTTGAATAAAGCCAAATCGTATCCAAAATGCATTTCATGTTGTACCAGCATTCTTCAATCGGCTTAAGAATTCGTCATTTAAGTATCATCGATTATACGTTTCATGAATGTATGTATAGTGGAGCGGAAGATTTAAGTAAATCTAAAAATATATTTTTGCATGTATAAATATTACTACAACTTGTCTGGCTGATTGATTCATAATTTTATTTTATATTATTTCAGTAGCTGTTTTACAAATATAGAGTCAATGTTTATTTTCTGCTTACGAACGAACGTAATGTATGCTTTTTTAAAGCTATTTTTACACAATACTATAAATAAAATATCCTTCCGTTAAATACTATTTAGAAAATTTCACTAATAAATATTCTAAGATTTTCAAAAAGCTTAACAACTAGTTATTTTCTTCGTTTTAAAAAAATAATAAGTCTTAAAGGTCAGGGGTCAAATAAAGAGCTTAAAGTATAATGCGTTTTCTGTTCCCAGGCTTGAAAATCTCTTTTTCGCTACAACGTAAAGATAAGGTAAAAATTTATAGTGATCATACAAGTAATGTTTTTTTTTTTTTTGGAAACCATTTAGAGTTATTTATTGTATGTACATCAAATGATATATATGTAGACTGACAATTGTTAATTTAAAATAAATAGATAAATATCAGAAATATTTAAAATTTTTACATTATCATATAATATTTGCTTCACGTTTAGTGAAATAACTATGAATTGTTGCTCAGAAGGTTATGTGATGTTGAGTCTCGAAACTATGAACTGAGCATAGAAGTTTCACTCAAATGATCAACAATAATATTTTTCTTTTTTTCCTCCTCAGTTGAAAATCACATTCATTCACAGGACTTTACTTTCTGTACCGAGCAGGGCAAATTACTAATGTCCACCCCATACGTTCTTGTCGTTGCAGCTGTTATTACTATGTGATTATTCATATAGTATACGAACATGGATGGGCTGCTCACCAACACGCATTAGCCAGCATGGTGAGTTTATTGGCTTTTTACCTCCGAGTTTAAGAATATTTTTCCAATATATACAATCATGACAGACAAAAATAAATCATGGCCCTTATTCCCAGGAGGCTGTAAAGTCACCAACCAAGGCAGCAGTTGGTGGCCGAAGGTGGAGGGTGCTAAGAATCCCCTCATTGCAGACTCAGGCTGCCCATTGATGATGACTTTTTATTTAGGTACTTACAACTGCAGATCACTTTCAAGTGAAGGAAGATTGCAAGAGTTAGAAGAAGAACTATCTTATATTAAATGGGATATTATTGGACTTTGTGACGTTAGAAGAAAAGGTGAAGAAACAATTGATTTAAAAAGTGGACATGTACTCTACTATAAAGGCACAAATATTGGAAATACAAGTGGAGTAGGATTCATTATAAATAAAACATGGAAGAATAACATTGTGGAGATTGATGGTGTATCAGACAGAGTGGCAAGATTAGTTTTACAACTTAATAGCAGATACCAAATGCAGATAATTCAGGTTTATGCCCCAACAAATTCTCATAGTGATGAAGTATTAGAAGATTTTTATATGGATGTACAAAAGGCTTTTGATCAGAGTAAACAACATTTTAAAATTGTTATGGGAGACTTTAATGCTAGAATTGGTAAACAAATGAAAGATGAAAATGCTGTAGGTAATTTTGGTTATGGTAATAGAAATGAGAGAGGACATAGACTTGTGGAGTTTGCAGAAAAAGAAAAACTTTATATTATGAATTCTTTTTTTGAGAAAAATGTTAAAAGGAAATGGACATGGAAGCATCCAAATGAAGGTACAGCAGAATTGGATTATATTTTGACTAACAGAAAATACATATTTCAAGATTGTAATGTTCTAAATAAATTTAACACAGGAAGTGATCATCGATTAGTAAGATGTAAGATACATGTTAAGGCAAAACTAGAGAGACAAAAATTATTAAGAAAAACAATATTTACAGTTGATATTCCTAATCTTCAGAAACATTCTAATGAATTTAAATTAGAACTTACAAATTGATTTCAAGTATTAGTAGATTTTGAACATGATTCAGATTTGAATGAAATTAATAGGAGAATAACTGATACACTTTTAAAAACTGCAACAAAGATAGCTGGTAGAAAAAAGCAGCAATTGACCAATAAAATTTCTACTGAGACTAGAGAATTTATAAAGAAAAGAAGGAATATGAGGATATACAACAATGATGCATTAAAAAAGATTGAAAATCTTGAATTTTGTAAAATGGTGCAGAAAAGAGTTGAAAATGATATAAGAAAGTATAATTGTGAACTAGCAAGGAAAACTGTAGAAGAGAATAAAAGTCTAAAGAGTGTAAAACAACATTTTGGTATTGGTAGAAAATTTATATCTGCAATAAGAAAAAAAGATGGCATTATTACTAAAAAGAGAGATGACATCATGAAATGTGTAGAAGACTTCTATCAAGAATTATATAGTAATAAAGAACAAGTACCTCCTATATCTATTCCATCTTCCGAATTGCCCAGAATATTAAATGAGGAAGTGAGACATGCAATTAAATTTATGAAGAAAGGGAAGGCTCTAGGTAATGATGGAATTATAATTGATATATTAAAAGAAGCAGGTGAAGAAATAGAATTTTTTTTAGCAAAGTTATATTCCAAATGTCTAAATGATAAAGATGTACCAGATGATTGGAAGAATGCAGTATTAATATTAATAGTTAAAAAAGGTGATAAAGAAGATATTAGAAATTACAGACCTTATCAGTCTTTTATCAGTTTTATACAAATTTTTTACTAAGATAATTACAACTCGTCTACAGAGAACACTGGACTTTCACCAACCAAGAGAACAAGCTGGATTTAAAAGTGGTTTTAATACAGCAGATCATATCCAGGTATTGAGAGAAGTTATAGAAAGGACAAATGAATATGAGTTGCCATTATGCTTAGGATTTGCAGATTATGAAAAGGCATTTGATTCTATAAACATTTCTTCAGTGATTAAAGCATTGAATCATCAAGGTATAGATCCAGGATATTGTCATATTTTAAAGAATATTTATAAAAATGCATCAGCAACAATTAGATTACATAATGATAGTAGGAAAGTCAACATTGAGAAGGATGTAAGACAGGGTGACTTCATATCTCCAAAACTTTTTACAGTAGTGCTGCAAGAAGTATTTTGTGAATTAAAATGGGAAGCTAAAGGAGTGAAAGTAAATGGAGATTATTTAAGTCATTTAGATTTTGCAGATGATGTAGTTGTTTTTGCAAATAATGCTTTAGAGTTACAGGAAATGTTGCAGGAGTTATCAGATGAAAGTAGGAAGGTAGGACTAAAGATAAATGTTAAAAAGACTAAAGTAATGTTTAATAGATTTTTTTAAAATATGAAAATAAAGATTGATTATGATGAATTAGAAGAAGTTAACAGTTACAAATACCTTGGTCAGATTATTAATACAGATGGAAACATAATGGATGAAATTAATCATAGAATTAAGCTTGGTTGGAGTGCTTTTGGTAGAAATAACTTGATACTAAAACAAAATATGCCTATGTGTTTGAGAAGAAAGGTTTTTAATAAATGTGTTTTGCCAGTTCTTACTTATGGATCTGAGACTTGGACACTTAATAGAAGAGCAATACAGAGATTTCAAACCACTCAAAGAAGTATGGAGAGATGCATGTTGGGAGTAACAAGAAGAGATCGAAAACACAATGTATGGGTAAGAGAACAAACAGGTGTTACTGACCTCTTTGAAAAAATTAAAAGACTGAAGTGGAGTTGGACTGGACATATTGCTAGAAGAGATGATAATATATGGACAATTGAAATTTTAAACGGGATTCCAATAGATCGTAGAAGACCCAGAAAGAGACCACATGTGAGATGGATGGATGAAATAAGAAAGTGTGCAGGGGTGGTGTGGAGAAAAGAAGATAAAGATTGGAAAAGATGGACTGAACTTGGAGAGACCTTCATCCTGCAGTGGATTGATAATATAGATGGATTTAAAATATTTACAAATGTAATCAAAAGAAATAGTTATAGTCAAATTCATAAAGTAATTTGGAGAACAATGGTTCATACAAAAATTTGGATCACACAAATCAATATTATTAAAGAACTATTACTGGTATGCTCAAGAACAATTCTTTCAATAGCTACCTTTTCTTTTACATATTCTTCTGTCAGATATCAGAAAATAAGATGCCTAACAGAAAATATACAAATGCTTTTAAAAGAATCAGACTTAACTCTAACTCAAGATATGCTTCAATGCAATATCATTCTGAATGTTTAATTAAAAATCTTCTAAGCAAATGATGATTTTTGAAAAGTTCAATCTAGCATTGATCTTTTAGTTCATTATTGGGATCTCATTAATAGGTTTAGGACTACTTCCTTGCTTATCTTTTTAGAATTAAAATTTAATGGCCTCAGACTTATATAGCTGTTGCAAACCCAAACAATGACCCATATAGTTAATGACAGTCAAATACATGCATAAAAAATGTTTATTTAATAAAGCCACAGATAAATTTCTATAATTTCTTTTGTAATAGTTAACCACATTAAGCTGTTGCACATGCGCTTTGCAGATTTTAACTATAAATGACTGAATACTAACACTTCAAACACATGATAAAGTGTGTTTGAAGTGTTAGTATTCAGTCATTTATATTTAAAATCTGCAAAACGCATGTGCAACAGCTTAATGCTGTTTAACTATTACAGTTTATAAACATCGCGCTATATAAAATAATTGATTTATAATTTCTTTTATAATGAATACTAAAAATAAAACAAGAATATTATGAAAATGTAGTGAACTCATTTGAATCATTGCAATAAAATACCTGGACATAAATTGAAGTCTTTGACACATGGGGTAGACATTTCTAAAGAGTTAACTAATAGAATAAAGATCTCACTGAAAATTTATAAATATTCATTTATTAGTTGGATTTATCTTTGCATGCTTAATGTGAAAAGAGATCTTCAGCATGGTTTTTAACAATCTAACAAATGAAAATAGATGAACAACCTATGTATGCATCCAATTTAAATTTGTTAGACATTGTTCATCTCTATACACAGATAAATAAAGTTTGAATAGGAACTTTTTGGAATAGAAAAGCATCAATGATTAATTACTGATGATGATTAAATTTTATAGCTACTGTAAATGGTGTCTATACATACATAATGCAATTATTTTATTTTAACACTTGTTATATCATTAGATTTTAAAAACTCATTTTACCGATAAAAATCAATTAACTTTACTATTTTTTAAAGCTTTAAAATCCTTTACACATACCTATGTACGGTTTCCTTTCACTTCACACTTTTCAGAATAAAAATTTTATTATCATTTACTCTGTTCGATACTTTAATATTTGTAACTCTATTTTTTAAATTTATCTTTTTCATATTTCTCCAAATCTCCAACTTTTCTTTTTGCTTTTTCTAATTATTCATGGCTTCTCCATATGATACTACAGTATTAAATAAAACATTTATCAAATATTTTTCAATAATGACATCCACTAACCAATCTTCTACTGTTATTAAAAGCCATCACAATTCTCATCTTAATATTTTCTTACGAATATATTTAAAAGCACTAACCTATTTTATAACTTTTTGCTTATCATTCTTGGTCTTGAATTATACTCATTGCATAGGCTTACTTATATTTATTTTTAGTTTTTTTAATATCATACATAGGACTTAATACTTTAATGGGAACTGCAGTATATCAGAACAGACTTCATTTATAATTCCTTTAAATAAATATTCACCAAAATAAAATAAAAAAAAACAGAAACTATTGCTGGTATTTATACTTTTTTTTTATAACTATAGTTTCTATATAAAAAAGAAAAAAGTAGGGAGATATAAAAATATAATTGACGAATGAATATTTAAAGGGTACAGCATGAAACAGGCTTGGAGAGAGTTATCTCGTTTGATGTACAGAATTTCTTTTTGGAAGATAAGTAATGATAATTACGATGATGATTTTTGTATTTGATTATTAGATCTGTTATCATAAACAAATATAAAAAACAATTTAAGATTATTAGACTAAAGAAAATACGTATAATATATTTAAAGTTCACAAAATACTCATACATTTTTTTACTAATTTAAATTACTTTATTAAATGATTTTTCAAATTATGCTCTTGGGACAATACTTATAAATAAATAACTTATTCCTTCTCTTCAGCAAAGGAAGAGGGAAAATGAATAATTAGTTCTTGGTTTTATTATTAACAAGATATTTAAACAATTTATAACATAGACTGATACAATCTTTAAAGAATTTCTGCAATATAATGATCTACTTTTTATGTTATATAGCAGCGTTTCCCAACCTTTTTTGGCTCACGTACCACTTGGTAGTACATCATGCTAAATTGTACCACTTCATAAAAATGATTGTATTTCGTGAAATTTGTTATTGCGAGTGTGTTATTTTATTTGCATTATAAATATTATAGGGTGACCATGTATGTATTCACATCTCATAATGAGACAAATTACATTGAAACATGCCTAAACGTCATGCCAGATTATAAACTCACTGAAATTATAAACTCACTGTAACATATTTATATGTATGTGTTTGTTCAAAGTTTCATATTTTTTCCAAAATAATTTATTAAAGATTACATTATTACATTAAAGGTTATTTGGTACATATTTTGTTCAAAGTGTTTTCTCATTCCTTCATTTGGTTTTCCTGAATTTGAGTCTGTTTTCTCCTTTTTGGAGCATCTTGCTATTGGTTGGGCCATGGAGAGAATAAATCCAGCATGTCCCAAGTCAGGGGTTATCAGACTATCTCTTGTTCTTGTTTTCTTTATATTGTTCAGCATGAAGTTAATAGGATTAAAATTTTGATGATTAAATACTAGCTTACATCTAGTAATCCACAATAGATGATCAAGAATTAATGAGAGTCTAATTTCTGGGTATGATCCTTTTCTGATATACATCTAGTAATCCACAATAGATGATCAAGAATTAATGAGAGTCTAATTTCTGGGTATGATCCTTTTCTGATACATTTTTTCAAATTAAATAATTTAGATTGATTTGCCTTGATCCGACTCATTATTTATCTACTATTTTGTCATATTTCGTTTACTAATAACTGGTTTTAATAAAAACACAAAATTATAAAAAACCAATTAATATATTTTCTTATCATAATCAAATATTTTTATAAAATAAATTTAATGAGATCTTTGTGCTTGTTTCAAACAACATAATTTTTTGAAATTTGGTTCAAAAGATGTGAGTTATACCCTTAAGTCTACAGCTGCATTCAATCTGTTTCGATACATATTTTTTAAAAAAATATATGAAGAAAAAGCTCTTCCTACTAATTCCGTACTAGTAAATGGTAATAATTTAAGAGCTTTCTCAGAAAGTTGTTCATATTCTTTAATGTTTAACCAAAAATTCATTAGATTGTGTCGTTTGAATTCTACTTGTAAAGTTCTGTCACATGATAATGCTATTAAATTTTCTTTATCCTTTATTGATAATGATGTAGCTTTTTCTAAATTTTCTGCATAGAAGAGGTTTGAAATCCAATTATCATTTGTGTTTTCCGATTTTGGAAAATATTCCATGAAAGACAATTTTAATCCTGTTAAAGGTGCTATTATATTTTCTCGTATATCTTGAGACAGACTAACCTTATTTTCAAACAAAAAAATATGTAGAGTTTCGAATACTTACAGTTGATTGTTTTCGATACTTATATATATTACTGTTTCCAAAAATCTAATTTCTTAATCATACTTTCAATTTTATCATTAACATTAAAGATCGTTATCGACTGTACATATAAACAACTTTACTGTATAATATTATTAATTAAAATAATTTTTATGAATTATAGGAAAAAACGTTTCTATGATATTTTTATGATTTAATTTTTTTTTGTATGGCCGCCATTATTGATTATTTTTCGTGTACCAGCAACTCGCGTACCACTAGTGGTATGCGTACCACAGGTTGGGAAACACTGTTATATAGGATGGCCAAAAATTTCTAGCACATTTAAAAAATATTATAGCTTGTTTTTTCCTAACAGTTTACAATTTTTTTAATTAGCATTTAAGTATTTTACAAATTGCAACAATATGTGGTTTCAAAGGATTTAGAAACATGCTGTATTAAACCACTAAACATCACATGATCACTATTTCTTATGCTAGCACATAACTGTTATTAAAACAGACAAAACCATATAGTAGTGCCACTCAGTGCCAATCAGAGTAATCAATGGATGCCAGAAGGCTTGTGCATAAAATATTGGATGAGTAGGCACTAGATGGGGATTTTATGCACAAGCCTTCTAGCATCCATTGATTACTCTAATTGGCACTGAGCGGCACTACTATATGGAGAGTTTTAATAGGTAAATACGTAGATAGATTGATAAGTAGCTATGGACTGGGTAACTAAATAGATAGATGGCTAGATAGATAACTACTTATAAATAAATGGATGGATAGATAAAAAAAAGATAACTACACAGGAAGTCATATAGATAGATAAATATAGAGAGATAACTAATTTTAATGACTAATAAAATGTACATGGTTTAGCAAATCAAAAATTTAAATATATATACAAATAGAATAAAACAATGATAGGCAATAATAATAATAAAAGCAATACTAATATAAAAATATAATATACTAAGAATAAAAATGTTTTATCTTCCCTTTTTTTTAAAAGAAAATCCTTCAACAACAAATGTTTAACTTTTTTTTTTTTTTTAAAAAAAGAAGTAAACTATTTTTAGAATCTAACAAGGAGGAATAGTTTATTATACAGTCTTACTCCATTAACTTTTAGAAAAAAATACAACTTTTAAAACTTGGCTAGAACAAATACTGTACTTTTAAAAGTTACTTTTCTCTGTTAATTTAGAAATGAGATGTACTGGAACTATTTATAAGTTTTATTAATTACATAACACAAGTGCAATTTTTGTCCCTGCTTCACTTTAAACCAGTTACAAAATTTAAAATAATTATTAGCACAGATTCAAACTGTAATTCTAAATACAACCACTACATGAGCTGATATTAATTAACATTGTTTTGTTGAAAATAAGGAAACTCTTGATCTAAGTCACATGATAGACATTGAAAAGATAAGAGTGGCCATCTTATTTTTGTACCCAAATGCAAGTATATAGGCCAATCATAAGTATCTTGGATTGAGAGTTTGAATATTTTATATTATTCACTTTACTTCCATATTCTTTATTATCAGTTGTGAAATTTTAACACTAGTGCAGTTTCAAATTGTAATAAAGAAAATGGAAATAAAGTGAACAATGTAAAATATTTATTCTCTCAATCCAAGAAACTTATGATTGGCCTATCTAATTGTATTTAGGTATAAAGATAAGAAGGCTGTTCTTATTTTTTCAAACACTCTATCATGGGGCTTGGATTGTGTGTTTCCTCACATTCAACAAAACAATGTTGATTAATACGACAGTACAACATGTGTAGTGCTTGAGCACCATCTGTTTAGAATTAAAAATTAAAACAATGGGTAATGTGAAAAAATTTATACGATAATATTTCAAACATGCATTTTGAACTTTTTGAATAATCAGACAAATAGAAATGCTCAATTATGAATCACAGACAAGGGCATAATAATTAAACAAACACAAAACTAAAACATCAAACTAATAAAAATTTAATATGTCTAGTAAGAAATGTAAATATATAGCTTCTATAATCTGGCATAAGTTAACTTAATTAACCTGCACTTAATGCTTTTAAAATTCAATCTTTTTCATAAAGATGAAATTGAATTACTTTTTTTAAATGTATGTGAAATAAAATTATAGTAGAAAACACATGTTTTTAAACAAATGTACTAAAAAAAGTAGCAATATTAAATAATTACTGAAGACAATAAAGCCAATTACTCAAGGCTCTAATAAATGTAAATGATAACAATCAACTTTTAAGCTATCAATAATCTCAATCTGTAGTCAAGGCAACTTTATTGTTTAAGGAAGTTGCCTTGACTACAAGTTGAGATTATTGATAGCTTAAGGGTTGATTGTTATTACTATAAATAATTGCTTATACACAAAGCTTGATGTCGTGATTGATTTGATCAAAAGCTACATGGTAATTACGAATAATACGTTTGATAACAGGATTAATAGAACATAGTCTCATTCACCCTGTCACAATTCCCACAACACCACTACTTGCCCTGACCAATAATAAGATCATCTCCCTCTTCAGGTGCTGGGCTATGAACCAAAATTCTTTGATTTCATTATTAAGATAAATTTAAATGCCATTAGCACTAATTGGTTTCTCTTCCATAGGCGAGGCATCAACAAAATTGACCCAATCTGCCCTCTATGCCAGGCTCATGATGAAACATTTGATCATCTGGTTTACTCATGCCATGGACTCTGGAGGTCTAGAAGGATTATTGCTGATAACCTTAAAGTGAATTTTTACCTTATCTCTCTTAAGGACAGTATTAAGACAAGATCCATCCCTACTATTAGGATTTTGTTATTTATCAACTATGCATTCTTGTCTACTCATTGTAAAATGGTTTTCAATCCTGGTGCAATTCATGAGGGAAAATTCTTTCTGAATAAACTTATAAAATTTAAAAATCATGACATGCTCCTAACTCCAAAAGTATTATTTGAGGAAACATGGACTCTGATTGCATTGAAAGAATGATTGCTGATAGAACACTTTGTTTCTTCTATCTAAAATATTGCTGAAAGTGATTTTGTTAATAATCAGAAAGTTCAGATCCTTATGTTATCAAAATGGATAATCATCTAACTGAACACATCAGATTTAGCATAAATACCTAAGCCTACATAGTTGTAGTGATTTTTCCAATGGTGATCTGACCAAACTCTAGATTGACCAAGTGACTCTTGGTAGTGTGAGGCAATTTTTCTAGGTGGTTGTGTGTTAACAGTAAACCAGGTATTCAGGTTTACCTCTTGCCCAGAATAATACTATCTTATATTTATTTATAATCATGTAATTCTTCTTTATGATTGTAATTCTAGTTTTCCTTTTTAATTTACCATGTATACATAATTGTCACTGTAAACATTGTACTTGTTTAATAAATATTTTTGAAAAATAAATAAATAAATAAATGGATCCCTTT